>VYZW01024376.1:35628-75162 GCA_013401315.1 Balaeniceps rex | reverse complement strand
GGGCTGCGCCCCCAGACGCGCACCGCGGGCGGCCGTGCGGAAGACACGCGTGGTCGTGGGCAAGTGTGCCGGTTAGGCGGCCGGGAGGCTCGTGGCCGCTGCCGTGCCTGGTGCTTGTTATTTTCCAGGAATGAGGCAGCCTCCCGTGTGCCGCGGGTGGGTTAGTGGTGCTGCCTGCTTGTGTTCAGCGATAAAGGTAATTATGGAGCGGCTGTGTTCAGGCGGATGGGTACAATCTCACCTGCAAGGCATTTTAATTAGTCGGCATCTTATACGGCCCTGAGTTTTTACGTTTTTTTTTTTTTTTTTTAACGTTTACATGAGACCCCCAGCACAGAGTGTTGATGCAGCAGGGAATGCAGAGCGTTGCAGTAAGGGTGCATTTTTCTAGCCTCCCTGTAAATCTCTGTTCTTCTGAGTTTCTAGTCTGGCAATTGAAATGCAATTTTGGCTGAAACTTGTGATGATGGTTTGCGAGTTCCTGCACAGAAATCCAGTCGTCGTCCGCCCCCCCCCAAAAAAAAACCCCCCAAAAAAAACCCCCCAAAAAACCCAAACACCTAAAAATTCATAGTAAACGAACATTTTACTTAAGAATATTTATTTTGTGTGTATTTGGGGGAAGGAGATAAATTGAATTTAGCCTGCCCTGCAAATAAAATATTCTGTTTTTAAAAAACATATCTGCAGGAGGCTGTCACTTGCAGCATTTATATTTTGTGTATGTTTTTAAAAGCTGCTTTTGGCTGAGGGGGCTGATAAAGTATTGTGGAAATGGAAGTTGGGAGTTGTAAATATAGGTTACTCATATTTAATGTTTTCCTTTATATATGCACACCATGTATATATTTATATACAGGTACTCATCCTAATAAAAACATGCTGATCTAGTTTGCATATTCATATTATAGTTAGATTTTATAGTTTGAATTGATGTAGCTGGAAAAGAAAGAGAATCTAAATGTAATTTTTCCTTCAGATTCTTTTATTGTATGGCATACTGAAATTACATTTATTGTTTGGTTGTTGTTTGGGGTTTTTTTGTTTGTTTTTTTTTTAATTTGAATGGTAAATAATAATTCATTGTCCTTAATCCACACTTGCTACCTTTTGTTTTGGTTTTCTCTGCAATGTGACCTAGAGAAGGAATACGAACTGCAGAATTTCCTGTCTGTTTAGATCATGAAATCTTCACACCCTTCTAATTTATTATGGTATTTAATGATGGCCTTTTTATATTTTCTTCTCTTTCCATGAATGTGCTGTTTGTAAATGAGCCTCAGAGAGCATGTTTACATTGCATTCAGATTAGGTATCATGTCCAAGTTGAAGACAAAATGGCTACTAAGTAAAACCTCTGCTTTTATTATGGATTTTCTTTTCAAGGAAAAAGAGTGCCTATGTTAGACTTTGAAATGAAAGCTGCTTATTTGATTCAGGTAAACTTGATGAATAGCCCGAGCCCAGGTTTGGTACAAAGGAATGCAGTGTTTTGCCCAGTGTAAGTGGCTCGCCTGGTGCCAAGTGCCTGTGACCAGCAGAGGTTTTGCCAGCACCTTGCAGCCCTGTCTCCTGGTACTTTCACAGACGTTCCTCACCTCCATGCGAGTGTTCTTCCATGGCTACCTGCTTCCTGTACTGGGCTGGGACTTCCCTGCTGCTTTCAGGCAGTGTCCATTCCCTGCGGGTTACACTGTTGAAATACAGTGTTTGAAGATAAGGTTATTTTTTATAATAAAACCTTTTCTTTGGTATCTTCAAATCTTTTGTCTGGGACTACTAGAAATTCTGTGTTTCTGTATTGTGATCAAGCAGTCTTCATTTGAGTCTGGAGTTTAACATTAATTTGCATCTTCATGTAGATGCAGTGGTTGTTTTTGAGCAGCAAGGATGAGGAGCATTGCCAGGGAAGTCGTGCACACCGCACTTGGAGTAAACAGTGGAAAGTGTCCTTCTGTAGTTGCAGTCTTGGATCTGCTATTCTGTTCAGCGGGTGCTGTGTGCTGGTGATGGATAAACAGTGGGAGAGATTGTAGAAGGCTGCTGGTGAAAATGGCAGTGCTCTGTTGTTAACAGGACTAGGCGTAACGTGCAGAAGAGAGCTTCCTCTTTTCTGCCTTCCCTCCTCTTCCTCCCCTTGTCCCCTGCTGTGCCAGTTGTGTGTGCTGGCAGGTTGGAGTGTTCAATTCCTCCTTTGCTTCCCAAAGGGTTTAGCACATCTAGATTAGTACTCTTCTGCATTGTTTCCCCCCACCTCTTTTCTCCTACACGTTTGTGCATAGTGGATGTTTTTAGCTGGTTGGTTGGTGGTTTGTTTTGGTTTTTTGGTTTTTTTAAAGAAAGAGTTTCAGTCTTCAAATTGTATTGTCAATGAAAATTGTAGTATAGCAAAATATAGCAGCTACTGAAATACTGGACTTGAGGATCACAAACAAGTCTGTGCTTGTCTTTCCACTGTACAGACAAATATAAATATAGTGTGTGATGTAGGCCTCAAGCGGGACAATGAGTTATTCATTATCTCAACTCATACTTAATTTATTCTGTTTATTAAATTAAAATGTAGTTCAGCAAAAGTAGCTCAAGTAATTGTGAACATGTGGAGTCCCTTAAAATGAAACAATAGGTTAAGTCCTGCGGGTTAAAATTGCAGACACGGTCAGTGTATGTACCAAAGACTTANGTGGGGTGGTGTGGTGTGTGTTTTTTTGCATATAAGGTGACAATTGGTTTGGAATGAGGAGGAGAAGATAACAGAGTTACTTGCTGTGCTTAAAAACAAATCAGGAAGTATTTATTTGCATTACAACATCACATACAGGTATTTAACTGCTGTTTGGTTACAATAATTAAAGTTCATCACTGTCTAACTGTATTTTTTTCCTGTCTGCCCTACTTGAACGCATCCAGGAAAGTGGTGTCCCATTTTTGTTTTGTGTTGCATATGTGAGTTGCTGAGGCAGTCGGATGCGTTCTTATGGTGTCGCTGAAACGGGCAGAAATAATATTGGATGTCTTTTCCCATTGACGGATTAGAAGTCTAGACGGGGAGAACACATCTTTGGGGGCACAGCCTGGCTGATTAGTGTCAGGTTGGGTGCGTTTGTAAATTGCCGTGGTCTTTGCTGGGCACTGGGCCTTAATCTGCCTGTTTTTATTTCCCTTTAGATTCATTAAAGCTTTCATATTTATTAATAGCTTTTTGTCCAGACGTTAGAGCCTGAGGCGGGAAAATCTCCCTCGTCAGCTGTCTGAGCGTATAGACTAATGGGGTTTCAGTTATTTTCTTTGGGTGAGGGTACTGTATTACCAAATGTGTGTTATTTGTATATGATGTTTCTGTACCGAAACATATGGTGGTGAAGACAGAGTCTACTCAGTATTACATTAAGTTGCCCAAGAATATCCTATAGCTGAAGACAGCCAGCAATGTACATATGTAAAAGCAGTGTGGCACAAGGATTGAGATGCGGAGATGACCAAGGGACGAAGGTGTCGGCTGAGGGACTGCTCTTGCTGGTGTGAAAGAAAAAGACCAACAATTTTAGGCAATTTAATCCCTCCGCTCACTGTATGAATCTAAAATCCAGTCCGTAGCTGTGAACATTGAAGGAACGGATGGGTTTGTTTTCTTGTTCACTGTTGCAAATAACTGGTGATGATTCTTCAATGAGTACTTGTTTACTGTTGTAAATAGTAATCTGGTGCTTGCATCTGTGCACGGGTTGGCCCCAGCTTCTTTCATCTTGACTGTATCTCGGCTCTTTTTGTCCTAAAGGCATCTGTTAGGATTTGAATGTAATAATTCTGCTCGAGAGATTAATTTCTCTCCTCCCCCTCCCCAGTATCTCGTGCGTAAACCGAGCTGAGGACCAGGCGTGGAGTGGCAAACACAAAGCATTGCTTTTGCAGCCATTTCAGTTGGACTTGGGTGTGGGTTTCAAATCCATAATTTTTGTCCTGAAATCACTCTTCTAGCTCGAAGTTGTGTTGGAAAACCACATGAGCTAGGCCGGGCAGTGCCAAAATTATATGTCCTAAGGCCCAGTTTGTCTCATGTTGAAGGGGGAGTAGGAGGTGAATTGTGCCCTTGTTAGTTCTGGACTCTCAGTATCATGTTGGAAAACCAGATTAGCTGATCATAACACCAATACTATCTAATCTTTGGAAGGCTCTGTTCTTTCTTAGGACTTACATCATTCCGGCTCCCTCCTGCAATTGCATCCATCACTCTCCATTAGGCATTGTCAGCAAGTGTGGATCGTCACTTAGCTGTTGGCAGAACAAATGTTCTGCAGTTTGGGAAATGCCATTGAGATTTTTCATAATAGGAATTGCCACTTATTTGTATGGTTAGGTCAGCAGAAAAAATGATTGACGGTCTTGGTATTTTTAATAAAATACCTGGCAATGAAGAGGGAAGCTCAAGGGGTATGTGTTTCAGGCTCTTTGCAAATGCAGGTGCAAACACCTTTTTGGTAGTTTTCTTCTGCAGTTGAAATTCCTGTAACACCCTTTATATATTTTTTTTAAAACACAGATTTATTGAGTCAGATTGGAGTAATCTGTAGACCAATCCATCTGCATTTACTCTTTTTCTATTTTCTGTAGCTTGGGAGAGGGAGGCAGGGAATAAGGGGGACAACGAACCAAACCCCTCTATATTTTGTTCAATGGTCTGTCAAAATTGAGAGGAGAACTTAAAATTTCCTGTAACTGGTTACAGACTGTTTGTGGTTATTCTGTGCCCCCAGCCCAAAATACACCAGCCATCATTCCCTCCTTCCTCCTGGTTAATTCACTGTCAGAGGTGGGAAACAAAACTTGTAATTCTTCAATAAAGGATTACTAACTATTGTGAGGAAGAGCTAGTCATTATCATTGACAGGTGTACAGGCTGCACTCATTTCACTAAATCTATGTAACATCAGAAGTGTGTTTACCTCCTTAGAAAAAATACTTTGAGCCCCTCAGCGAAGAGATGCTGTGTAAAACTGCAAAAATTTCTTGTCACTAACCCAGTTTTCCCTGGCTTTATGGTTCCATTGTTTACAGGTGATGGTGAGACTTGACTGTCCTGAATGTATTTCCTGATACGGTGTATAAGCAGTCAAATACATAGGAAAAAATTGAGCTGTGGACCATATTTTAGAGTAGTTCTTGATGATTTCGGGGAAGGTCAGCCTTCCTCAGGCAAAGCATTTAGCAGCATGTCATTCTCCTTCACACTCTGCTTCCCCAAATGGATAGAACAGAAAGTGGAATTTGTTTCATTTGACTCCATCTGTTTCTGTACGAGTTGGTCAAGGTAGCTCCCTTGTAGCCGTTGTGGAGAAAAATGCACTTCTGAGGTGAGGACCATCTCCTAGGGAAGACATTTCCATAAAACAATCCATCTGATCACTTTATGTGCCTATTTCTCTTTGACTGTAAACAGATTTTAAACTGTGTGCCAGGGTGTAACCATCTGTGGTGCAGATCTCTTGAATTGGGCAAAATAAATCCTACACCATTTGTCACTTTTTTTTCAACTTGACTTCTTTTCCTGGAAGATGGCTGCTCCATCCCCTCTGTGGGTTGTTTTGGAGATCTTCCATTCCCTTGAACAAGGTCCAGGTACACCCTTTATCTATTACTACACATTCCTGTACGGAGGAAACCTTCTTTTTGGGGGGAGCCCTGCCTGGAGAATTCCTTCTCACCAAAGTGGCTTAAAAAAGCCTATACTATTCTCTGCTGAAATGCATCCACTTGCTATTGGGAAGCCCTTCCTCCGTGCCGCCAGGAGCAGGCAGGTCAGCGGCACGCAGCAGTCAGTGCCAGATCGGCGTGGGAGGAGAAGCAACTTTCCGAAACGGGGCACGGCCACCATGGTGGTGGAGTTTCTAGGTCAGCAGGTGTGGAAGCCAATTTGGTCTGCAGGCATTTTTACAAGGTTAGAAAATAAACCTGAATAAAATGAGTGCTGACCTTTATGTAACCTTTTGAGAATGGAGTTGAGGTTTTATTGAATATCCTGGCTCTGAGTTGGACGGAATAGCTTTGCAGGAAAAAGATCTTTGTAAATCTGCTTTTAGGAAGAGTGGATTTTTCACTCTTGCTCGTGGGTTTTGTTCGTCTTTGTTTCTTGAAACAATAGGATCTAATAAAGTATATGGGGCAAAAACAATATTCAAGTAATAAAAGATTTGGCTAAGTTTTACTGCTGTTGATTTAAAATGCATAGGAGTGCATTATATTGTTGACTTCACAGTACCAAACATATGCAATTCCTTGTCTCGTAAACATTTTACTTTCCACCGCAGCACTTCCCTTTGTTGAAGCAAGTCAGATGGTGTGACATTGTGATTCAGAGCAGCATTTCTAATGAGTTCTTAATAAGTACAGAATTGCAGGATTGTCGTCCCAGGCCTCTGTAGCTGGGTTGCTTGCTATCTGGGGCAGTTCTGTTTGATTTGCATGTGTCTGTAATTGGCAAGTAGGAATCCAAATCTCTATCTGAAAAGAACACTTAGAACCCCCCTGCAATTTTCTGGATGCTGTATGAATTAATCAGAAAAAATACTGTAACTGGGTGAGATGACAGTACTGCTCAGGTTTGGGTGATCGGATTTACACTGAAGCACTGATTAATCTTTTAATTAATTGGGGCTTGGGGTGGTTTTGTTAGTCTTTTTTTGGTTTTGTGTGTGTAGTTTTGAGAGCAGGGGTTGAGCTTTATGTTTTTATACAGATCCCATAACTTATGTATGTTGCCTTCTCTTGTTACTCTACTCTGCCGCTTGCCAAACAGAAGTATTTGGAGAAGGGCCAGAGCTGCAAAATTCAGATCAGGGTCCAAAATTGGATTTTTGGTTCAAGCCTTTCTAATATCTAATATTACAAAGCCTCATATATAAATAAGGAACTCCTTATTTTTAAACTGGGAAGATGAGGAGATGGAGATAGCTTTCTAGCTTGCCTCTGGAGCAGTCCAGGTAGAAAGCTGGACTGTATGTATGAAGTTATCAGCAGGTGATTCAAAAGGTAAATTGAATAGATGAAAATGCAGTGCTCTGTCACCCAGAAAGAGCCCAACCAGAAGGCCAGCACAAATTGGTACTTTCAAGCCAGTGAGAAGAATCCCCTAAATGCATCTAAAAATTCTGAAAGTGCTGGGGTGTTTTGTTGTGTTCCCTCAGATCTTTGGGAGTTTTGAGGGTTTGGTTTGGTTTGTTCTAAATGGAGTTAGCCAGTATCTCAATTTTAATGCTTTCTTGATTTAATGGAAAAAGGATTATCTGTCATCAAGTAGGATGCTCGTTATCGGCTGCTGTGCCATCAACAGGCTTTCAGTAAGCTGCCAAGTGTTTTCTGTGGTTGAATGTTTAATCATTAAGACAGTGGAAAAAATGTTCAAAACTTCCCGAATATTTTCCCTGTTGCTTGTTTTTAATTGCTTGTGGTTGCTGCAGTGACATTGTACCAGTCAAAGGGTGGGGAGGCTGGGTGTTGCTGCAGGCGGGACCGGGGATGAGGATGGTCTCTGTGGGTGGGACCTGCACCCTGGGAGTCCTGGCAGAGGGGCCTCCTGTGGTGTCAGACCTGCCGGGCTCTCCTTTTGGACCTGTTCGGTACCGCGCCCAGTGAGTGGTTTAGTCTTTTATGTATTGCTCAGGCTACGTGAGCTGTTATCTTTTTCTAACTATAACCTACAAACATACTGGATGGTGCAGTGCATGGTGGTTGTGGAGGCAGGGGATGTGAAAGCAGACATGGGTTTCTCGGGATGTACCTGTGCTCCTCCAGAGCCATGGGTCCTGCTTAGCTTTTCCCTGGAGCTGGCTGGGGATGGTATCACTTACTGATTGTCAGGTACTTCAAGTTTGGGGAGAAAATCTTGTTCCTGGGAAGAACTCATTTTTTAAATGAGGCATATTCGTATCTCCCCCTGAGAGGAAATTTGTGGTTAAATGTCAAGGTCTGTGATTTATGGCTGTCCTTTTTGATGGATGGTCTCACAGGCATGGAGGCAATCCGTATTTCTTAGTAAAAGATTCCTAAGTGCCATTATAAGGTGGTTGGGACTTCTGCCAGTGAAAAAGTTGGATTGCACTGGACAGCAGGAATTACTTTGGTTCCGTATAAAGCAGTGAATTAAATGATTTTTAAAGGTGTCAGCAATAGAAACAGACTGTTGGAACTTTTTCTTAGTACGAGGTTGCCTGGAAGTGTCTGCCTCAAGCATCCCTCAGACAAAGAAGAATTAGCTTGTGAGCAAAGTGCGCTGGATAGTAGGATGGGCAGTTTGTTCTGCTGCATTTTCTTCACCTTCTTGCCCTTGTTTAAAAAATGAAAACCTGAAAATACTTGGAGTAGTCTTTGTGACTTCAGTGAAAGTACTCCTGTGTGCTTTCTCCCTTCCTCTTCAGAACCATTTTCATATTAAAATACAGACTTAAAAGACAGTTGCTCAATACCATAAGGGATAACTGTTTGAAGGGCTGTAAATTGAAAAGTTTTCACGTTTATTTAATATTTTTTGTGGATGGAATTTGAAGTCCTTTTTTAATCTGCTTTGAAAAATAGTGACAACTCCTTCCTCCAGAGACACATGCTAGTTTCATTGCTATTTCACTGGGGAAAAGTACTCTAGAGGCTTGGATGCTTATTAAGCCAGGGGAAGAACTGAGCAAGGCGGTTCTGGATGCCATGTGAGTGCTGTGTCTGGAGGTAATCTGAAATTGGGACTCGAGGCTTCTACTTCAGGGCTGGACATCCTCTGGCAGGACCAGTTTATTGTCTGTGCTGGTGGCGTGCAGGCAGTAGTTTCTTTGGAAGAGCACGCAGGCGGCAGATGCCCGTGGGTGTCCCTGCTGCGCCCCCGAGGGAGGCTCCCTTGCAGGACGGGTACCCTGCTGAAGCGAGTTGTCCTTGTTAGTGCTTACACAGCATTGTCCACCTACAACTACTATCTCCCACACTACGGTCGGTCAGATTCAGATGCTTTGTGCCTCTTGCGGTGTTTCTCAATGAAAGGTAAAGGCTTGCTCTGTGATCCCTGTGCTGATTATATGAAAGTCGGTAGCTGTGGGTGAGGCACCTGTGAGGCTGGCCGGTGCTCAGCCCTTGCGTGAAAGCTGGAGCTCTTCCTGCTGTGATGGGACTGTCAGAAGCAAAGGCCAAAAATTGTTTTGAAATAATTTTGCAGGAGTTGGAGACCGTGCCACAGGAACGTTTTATCCAAGCTCTGACAAAGTGTGGTGTTTCTTTCATTAAGGGTACATAAAAAGTTTGCCTATTTTCTTTATGGTTTGATTTTTTTTTTTAATTAAGCCTGTTAGCATTATAAATGATGAGCTGTGTTAGGGCCTACAGTTGCTATTAGTGGTCATGTAAACTAAATAAGTTAGCTGATATTTAAAAGACAGTCAGATTACTCACTGGCAGTAATTGCAAGCTGCACACCTGGAACCACAGTATACTGAAGAGCTAAGCCAGCTTTTGGCTCCAGGAGACTGCTCTGCAGAATTACCTTCATTATGCTTGATTCCAGTGGTATAGTTCAATGATTAACTTATAAAAAGTCGAGAAATGAATTGGCAGCTGAGAGAAAAGTTTATTTGGCTCTTCCATTCAACAAGTGAATGAAGTGGGATTGACTGATCTAGTTTTAAAAATATGGAGAGGTATATTTTGAACAGAAACCATCAGTTGTATTTAACAACTAGAGATAGCTTACAGAGTCAACAAAAAAATCCCAAGTAATCAACAAATGTGCTGAAGATGTAAGAAAAAGTACTTTTTTTTTTTCGTTTTACAGCAATTTGGAAATGCTGGTTTGTGTGTGTTTAATTACATCGGACAAAAGTTTGTCTAAATGCAGTTTATAGTGAAATTTCAGTTAAAAATTAATCTTGTAAATTATTTTATCATGCAGAAAATGCTAAAATGCTGACCCTGAAGATTTGGTAACCTATATAATTAAGTCCCTGGTCCATGAAGATATTCAGACAACTATCTCTTATTGATTACTTCCAAGTAGAAGCTAAGTGTCTGATTACCCTGTAGATATATGCCTGAATGTATGCTATGAGTAGTCAATTTTCCTGGTTAATAACAGCTAAAAAAATGGTAATACTCTTGATTTCTTGGGCTGAGAATAACAATATAAAACAAGACAATTTTTTTGTTTTGTTTAGAACAAAGTAAGTTTAAGCACTCCCCATTTAGCTTTCATTGCACATATCCCCGTGGACTGCATCTTTTTCTCGCTAGAAGCTTACTTTTCTTGGAGGGATTAAGAATGTGAGGTTCATGTACCGTCATGGTTTGTACGGTCAAGTCGGTGAAACTTGCAGCTTAATTGAAAAACGAAATTTCAACTATGTGTACAGTGGTTCAGTGTGTGGAAGCCCTCTCTCTGTGCACACTTAGCCACACATGTATGTACTGGGATGTTGTCAATCAGTAGCTCCAGATGTGCAGTGTGAAAATATTTATAATGGGTGTTTGCAGTGCAGAACCTAATAATTGTTATTTGTCACTTCACAGTGATTCTTGTCAGTTTAGAAAAGATCTTAGTTACCATGGAATACTTTCAATACCAGTAGCTTTGTGGCAAATTAGGCCCAATGTAGGATCAGGAGATAGCTCGAGTACATCATATTCTTCTGGAGGAGATGGTCCTTCCTAAATTCATCAAACTCAGAAAGGTGAGCTGCAGTTTTGGCTTGGTTAGTTCAGCTGCTCAGTAAGGGAGTGGCAAAGCAGCATATAGTTCACCTTGAAAATTGAAATCAAACTGTGTTAATAGTCAGGAAAAGACATTTTCATTCCCTTAATGCAGACATCTGCTCTCCCACTGTCATGTTTACGCATGATGTGGTTCACAGGAATGAAAATCCAGACAGATCAATTCTGTAGTGCTCTTAGACAATGTCTCATGGAAGGACCCATCAGACAAGTAATTGTGGGTAACATTAGTGTGAGACTTTCATACAAGCATAGTTCAGTAAATTGTTAGATGCTGAAAGATGTTAGCCAGTTACGTGCTGCAGCCTACAGGTGAATTTCAACAGTGCAGTTATCTCAGTGAATACTGCTTTAGTAGCTTTGTGTCTACATCTGTCTTAAATATAATTCTGGTGCTATGATTTTTGGAAAGTCAGAAGTTTAATGCAGCTTTTCTGAAATCTCTTCTAGATTTAATCAAGGACAGCCTTTTCTGTTTCTGACTATTTTACTAAGTAAGTTGTGGTGTAACTTTGCAGTTCCCTGGGATGTTTGAAACGGACATATTATGAATAATGAATCCATGCAGGTGTTCTGCAAATCGTCTTAATAGGGTGCTAAACTCAGTGACCTGTGTGGCTGTGGCTTCAGTACTTTGTACTAGGACAGGTCACATGCCCTCTGCTATGTTTTTAGAAGAAAACCATGACAATATGAAAACTTCAAAAATAGATATCAAAATGCTTATGGACAATGCCATGCCTGCAAAGCAGGTATGTTACTTAAGAAGAAAATGGCTAAGTTCTCATTTTTTTGGGTCCATGTCTGCCCCCTCCTCCCCCCCCAGTTGCCTACAGAAGTAGGGTGGGGTAGCCTAGCCAGGCGTAGCACAGTCTGCC
Organism: Balaeniceps rex; assembly: GCA_013401315.1. NCBI lineage: Eukaryota > Metazoa > Chordata > Aves > Pelecaniformes > Balaenicipitidae > Balaeniceps > Balaeniceps rex. The sequence continues at coordinate 63,550 of VYZW01024376.1, read as the reverse complement.
TGCAATGAACTGGCTGCATACATCGTCCTTTGTTCTGAGGAGACGGAGTACTGAACACTAAAGTTGTGGGGTATTAAGTACTGGTCAGATGCCTGCTGTTCATAATTTCCGTTCGTAAATTAGGTTTTAGAGGAAAGAAATAATCTGATAGACTTGCTTATTCATTCATCATGGCTGCAGAGGCAGCCTAGCAGTGAAGGAGGCAGTGGGTGGAGTGAAGGTGACTGAGTGAATGATGCTTGTCTGCCCTATGCTTGCAGTTTATGCAACGCTGGCAGTGGAGTTGTCTGTTCTGGCTGCTGTGAAGCTGTACAGTCCTGATGGATGCCTCAGCCTGAGAGCTGGTAAACGTAATCTTGGGTTGGAGCAACTGGTCCTGCAGTGCAGGCTCATATGTAACATGCTCGTTTGACAGAGTTAAGCTACCACCTAGCAGTGAGTGTTTGTTGTTTTCAAACCCAGCTTTGTAGGTGCAAACTGAAATAGATGCATGTAGGTATGAACTTAGATGGCTTTAACTTAATTAAATATTAAGCAGCTTTAATTTTAAGCAAGTGTAGCTTACAGGTTTAGACAAGCTCTTGAGTCTGCAAGTAAACGAAAGTTCACCTGGGTTTCAGGCTAGGGGAACTCAAACTTTCCAAACTAAGTCCTTGAGAATTGGAGTAGCACGTGTTTGTAACTTTTCTGAAGATCCTAGTTTAGGGATTAAAACCATTTTAAAAGAAGCCATTAGGATTATTTTTTTACCCCCAGTAACAGAGAGTGGAAAACTGATGGGTTATACTGCTTTAGTATTCAGTGAACTGACCTTTGAGGTAGGCAAGAGAATTCTGGCTAGTTGCAGCTTTTTATTTGCAGAGACCAGACAGTTCCTGTGCCTGGAGTGGGTCGAAGCCGGTAAGCAGAGGTGAGTGAGAAATGCCCCAGGGTGCAGGTGCAAGGCTGAAGGATGGAGGTCTGAAAGAACCTGTGGCAGCTGAACAAGAAGGAGGACTTTTTTGAGATGGGAGGTTGTATGGCTGTTGCCATCAGGCAGCAGTGCCATGTTCATCCTGCATATTTTCAGCTTTTAAACTTTGACCTGTACAAAAAAGTCAAGGACGGGAGTAGGGTTATGGGATGTGCCAGTGAGCAGCGTGGCACAGATCAGGGAGAGAAGTTGCCTTTCTTGTGGCAGTGAAGCCATGCCCGCCCACCTAGCACGAAAGGAGTGACCCTTTAGGAGGCAGGTGCTTGGAGAGTGCTTGTAGATACTCAGGGCATTACTTAGCACAGGGAAACCTAAGAGGTTGCAAGGATTGCATTCCCTGGGAGTTACCAAGGTCAGCACTCGGGTACAGGTTCCTCAAGTGGAAAAAAGGGTGCAGAGGAGCTGTGTGGTGGAGGAGGAGGAATGCAGACATCCAGAGATCGGGGCAGAAGCGGAGGTAATAAGATATTGCAAGCAGCATCAGGAGGAGGGGGCTAGCAAAAAGCTGGATTTGTTTGCAGAAAGACAGGCTGACGCCTATGAGTGAGCTGTTCAGTGCAGAGGGGAGAGATGGGTGTCTGCGGCGTGGAGGAGGGACAAAGCGTGTGTCAGGGAAGCCCTGTGGGTTAAGCTGAACCTCCCCAGTGCAGTGACTGTGAAGGGCTAACTAGCCCCACTGCAGCCCTTGAAATGCTTCTCTGCTTCCTAGCGTGTGTCAGGCCCCAGGTAGCATTGAGATGGTAGCATGGTGTGAGGGCTGGGGCTCCTTTCCAGGCTGACAACGGGATACCTGCAGCTGTTGAGCCTGCAGATTTTGGAGGGGGGATGACTGTGTGGGGTGTCTGACTACTGGCTTGTCTTGGTGAGACTTGAGTGGTGTGTGGGGCTTAGTGCTGGGCTTGGCAGTGCAGGAGGGTTTGGTCCGCTCCGCAGGCTGGTGCTTGCTCAGGGTAAAGGCACAAAAGAGCTTGGATGGGACTGGGTTATGGCACTGCTAACCGGATGATAACTCCACGGGTACCAAACAAATAAGGTAATGAAGAGGTACAGTCAGTAGCAAACCTGGTTGTTAACAGAAAGTAACTAGGATAGCTGTGGGTCATGGAAATGTTGAGGGAAACAATGAGAAAGAAAGAAGAAACACACCTTTCGTCAGCAGGCTTAAATCTGCCATCTGGGCACCTGTGCCAGCGTTGGGAAATGCTTATGGTAGGAAAGCATTGCTGTAGAGCTGCTAATGCTGAAGCTTTTGTATCAGATTCAGCTGAGCTTTGTGTAACTATGTACGATAAACATAGCCCTGTACAGATTTGTACATTTACAGGTGTGTATTAAACAGTGTAGAACCATTCCTGTTTTCTTGTGAGTATGGGTATTGCTTCACTTTGCCATCAGCTGTCTGTAGCCACCATTTCTCAAGGGAAAGGCAGCAGAGGACCAGGTCTGTGCCCTGTGGCAGGCTGCGATGCACAGCGAGGAGCTGCCTTCCTCCTCCTTTTCTTGTTGGCTCTGCAGGCATGGAAGTGAAACTATTTTGTGCACCTGTGTTTTGTAGGTGTGCTTTTTTTTTCCCTCCTTTTTTTCTTTGTGATTTTTNTTTTTTTTTTTTTTTTTTTTTTTTTTTTTTTTAAAGTGCTGCTGAGGAGTGTCACCCCTTTAGTTTCACTAGGCATCCTTTCTTAGAGCCATGTGGGACAAAGGCTTGAGAAAAATCTCATCATGCTTTATGGCATCTCCAGTTCAGACCCCTTAGAAACACTAGCCTTAAGTAATAATGTTGTGATTAGGCTTCTGCTGACCTTGGCTGAAATACCACAGCAGATCTTTTACCTATCTGTAGACTGAATTCAGAAGCAACCAAAGATTGATTTAGTTTTTCATAACTAGTTTTAAAACCAGAAGTTTTCATTGTGAAATATGTGAGCCGTTGCGATGGATGATTTGCCGTTTAGCCACAAACCTGCCTATCTGGCGACTGTATCCATTCTTTCTGCTTTTAGTGGGATGTACTTCAAATTAAGTTCCTACTCGAGCAGTCTTTTTTTCATGTTGCTTTATTGAGATCACCCTGTGCTTTCTGTATTTAGCCTTTCTAGGTGATTGATCCTTGCAGACTGATCTTAGAACAACACCCTGCAGTGCCCCATGTAGATTGTTAGTAACAAATACAGGATGCAGCTCCTCTGAAGTCATATTATCTTCCCACATAATGTACAGAGGGCATTGCATCCTTGGAATAGAGTCCTGCCTGCATATAACAATACGCACTGATTTTAATTCAGAGCAGTGCTGAAAGAACCAGGGTGTGAGCTGTGTAAAAACATCTTCTTTGTCTCTTCTAAGAGTTCATTAAAGTAACTTGTGGCAAAATACTGTATTTAAATAAATGTAAAAAAAAACAAACCCAGGAACTTAAATGACTGTCTTGTTGCTGGAATAGAGCACCTGGCAGTGTGTGGTTGTTGCAAGTTCTTCCCAGTTATTTTAAGAATTGTGGAACAAGCCTTCAGTGTTGAATACAGCTAGATTTCTTCAGAGAGCTAAAAGAGATGTTTATAGACCTACATTTCAGACATAGGTATTCTCATGTCTGCCGGCTAATTATTTATTGGCAGTTCATTACAATCGGCTGCATTTGAGACTTGGGCGTTTCATTAGCAGCCTTATCTTCCTTCTTTGTTCAGCTGTTTGTGTAGTTGGCATTATTTAATACTCATGAAATCATCACAGTGTCAGAATGGTGAAGGGATTAAATTTTTATCCTGTATGAAATCTTTAATTGCATTTATTTTGGTAACAAGTGTTAAAGTGATGCGTTTGACCACTTTTAACCGGCACTAACTGAAAATGTCGTGGCATGCTGAACTACTACCTTTTTCAGCATTGTGATGCAGCGTTGCTCCTTCTTGTGTCTGATGGAAAACTGGTCTGGCTTATTCTCTTCGGCAAGTGGAAGGAGGTAGATTAGGTTACAGGGAAGATGAAATGGTTGCAACTCGCCCTTGTTGCACTGTTTTATCAGCTTGCTGTGCTTGTTGCATATTTTGCTGAGAAGAGTGGTTTGACTTGGATTGAGGAGGAGTCTGCCTTCAAGCTGAAAGAGCCAATATTTACAAATTGGTGAATACTTGCTTTGTTTACTTTTTGAGGCCTGAGGGTTGGACACTTTTCTACATTTCCAGTGGACACAACTCTGTGGCTATTTTTATGCTTTAGGGAAATAATGATACTTCATGTATTTCATGCTTCAAGATGCAATTACGGTCCCTGTAGCTTTTATCTGGAGTAAAAATATATCTGCATTTGAATACTGGAAGATTTGATTTGTCTTGTATTAAATGTTTTGCTTGCGTTTGTGCTAGGTTCAAGTGCCTGGTCTCCGAGGCATGGCACTGAATTATCCCCAGGGGAGAGAGAAGTGCAGGCAGGGAGAGCGCCCCTAGGTGGCATCAGAAACCACCTGATTTTTGGCTCCTGCATGCCTCAGGGTGAGAGGTGCGGATGGGCGGGGAGTCCTGTGCTCTGGGATGCCGGGGTTGATTTACGGACATGCCCGTCTTGGGTGTGCTTTCCTTTCTCGGTAACCTGTGCTAGCAAAAGCTTTTACTCCATTAGCTGAGCAGTATATGTAGTCGTCGTTTCACTAATTCAAACATGTTTCAACCTTTTGCAGCTCTGCTTTCTAAATATTTAACTGAAATGCTTTTACAGCCATTTTACTTCTTTATCAATGTGAGCCAAGCCAGACAATGTAACGTGGCATATGTTAAGATGTTAATTGAGTAGCAGCACACATAGGCGGCTCTTTCATAATTTTCTCCTTAGATGATCCTTGGCTCCAGTTTAACATTTCTTTGTGCTTCTGAATGGAAGGTTATATAAAGATATATTTAGAGCTGTTAGTCTAAGAAAGAGAAACATTAATTCAGTAAGATTAAGAATTAAGGGCTGAATCCTGCAGGCACCGCTGGGACACTGTGCTTTTCGTGGTAAGGATGTGATAATAGTACCTTTCTGATAGTACCACTTACTGTAATAGGGTTGGTAATCCTTTTATTGAGTGGTTCCTCACAGCATGCAGAGTAAATAGGTATTTTTTTAAATGTTGCCTGATGTTGTCAGAGTTGTGGAAGTGATATCGAATCTTTCCAAAAGGATGTGTGGTCAGTTTAATAATGACCCTCTCTATTTTAACATGGCTTTCAGAAAGATGACTTTGCCCAAACTGTCACTGTTGGTATTTACTGGAGTCTAATGTGCTTTCCTCAGGAGCTAACTGGGTTTTTGCACGAGGCAAAGAGGCAGCAGGATACTGTGAGGAAAAGAGCTCCTGGGTGCTATCAACACCCAAATACTTCCTGTGCCTGGGAGACGCAGGCCTGGCAAATGCTGCACACGTGATATTGCTCCCCATAGAAGCAGCCTTTCAAGACTATCCGTAGACCCTGTTGTTAAATAGTTTGACAACCAATCTTCAGCGGTTGTATGGGGGAACGACTGATGCGGTGAGAAATGGAGACTTTTCAGAGCTGAGTAATTTTTAATAGGCCATGTGGCCAAAATTCTTCCTTGGCAGACAGCTCTAACTGCTGTCTTGGGTATTCTCATATGGAAGGCTTGTTTTCAGATATCTGAGTAAAAATATCGGGGCAGCAGTGTGTCGCCATACAGCGTTAGGGTTGTACGCGTGGGCTATGAGTGAGCAGTTGGGAGGGTTTCCTGTGGCCCTGAACAGTCCCTGCTCCTGTTCCTCCACCAGAGCTGTGCTGAATTGTTGCTGGTCTTGTGCTGAACTCTCAAGAGAAAAAACTTACAGGTTTTTTGGTTTGGTTTTGTTTTTTCCCCTTCTCCAAAGAAAGCTTATTTTAGAACTTTGTAAACCTCCTCTCTCTCTTCCTTAATTGTCTGAGAGGGTAGGTGGTTTACTGTCTGAGATGGTAACTAGTTAACAGTGCCGATGATAAGTAACTATACACTGGGGTTTTCCTTTCTAGTTGCAATGTTTCTTACTGTGTCCTGTATATCGGGTAGTAATGTAACATAATGCGTGAGTACTGGAAACCGTGAGCCCTGCTGTGGGGAACCCTTGCTGTCGGGTCAGGAGTCGTATCCTGTCTTCGTGATGTATGGCACAGCTATTAGCAGTGATGGAAAGTGGTTCCTTTTCATAAATTACATTAGGGTTTGGCAGAAATAATGTTTTCCCTGGGCTGTCCAAAATGTACCAAGCATGTGAAACACAGCTACAGAGGCTGTTTTTGGGAGAGTGTTCCTGTTTATGCAAATATTTTGCAGTCTTGGGCTGAAGGGGATACAGAGTATCTGTGGCAACTTCACTGATGGTATGAAACTTACAATGGAAGAATCACTCTGGGCTTCCTGGGTTTGACTACCTAGTCAAACCATTACAATATTTTGCACAATAAATTGTGGCTCCACTTGTCCCCTGAATTTTGCTGAACTGGACTTGTTGCTGTTATTGATACCTCCTCAATTCGAGGATTGAGTCCACTGCTAGTGCGTGAATGATGAGAGCTGTGTCCTGTGGGTCTTTTGGGGCTGGGAGGTCCCCTGCCTGAGCAGAACCACAGTGTCCTGGAGGTGCGGCTGTCCCGCTCCTGCCGGGGACACAACTGGGAGCCCCTTCGCCAGCATCCTCCTCTGCACAGTGTGTCCCGGGGCAGGAGTCATGCTTCAGCGGGTGGGTGTTCATACAGCATGTTCACTGTGCACGTGCGTGTGCTCCCGCAGTATTTGTTATGCTGCTAGCTTCCATAGCGAGTGAATGATCTGCAGCTGAAAAGCTGATAAGTGTTAGTTTCAGTGGCTGTGCAGGCTTTGAGAAGGCTTAGAGTTAACTAGGCAGTAGCTAATAAGTTCGAGGGCTTTCTTTTACCCCTCCCAACCACCTTCCTCTTTCTGGTCTCACAGGCATAAGGCTTCTTGTATCCCTTGTGCTTATATGGCTTCTACTATTTGCAGCGTTAAGGAAATACTCCATGTGCTCAGAGCAACTGAATTCTGCCACCTCTTGTAATACGATAGTCTCATATTGCTCAGTGTAGTTCAGCTACCTATTCCTGAAAGTAAAGTATTGCTTAATTAGAGGGAGGTTGGCAGCATCTGGTTTTGTGCCACTTTGAAAAAAATTACATCTCCTTGCCTTCTCCCCCCACTTTTTCCCCTCCATCTCTCCCTCAGTGCAAAGTAAATCCAGCTGCACACCTGGGGAGAGAATACACTCTTCTTTCTGCCAAGTCGGGGCTGTTAAAATGGGGCTGTTTTGAGTAGAAATACATAAATAGGTCAGGGAAAGCAGACATGCATACTTTGGCATAAGATAGAAGAGCAATTTGAGGAAATGCTTTAGTCTGATCTCCCCCCTCTCCATCCTCCCTAAGATACTTTCAGGAGTATGTCAATGTGGCTTCAGCATTTAGGAGCTTAAATTACTGCAGCCTTCGAAAGTTACCTTCAAGATTCTCTCAGAGGTCTTGAGCCTAAAGGTTAAGTACAAAGCTGAGGCTGTTAAGAGGGGCTGGAGGCTTTCCAGTAAGGTTTTCCACTGCAGACCCAAAGCAGCCAATGTGTGTTCTCTGGGAGGACGTAGGACTGGGCATCTCCATGAAACACAGTGGCTTTTGCAGGGAGCCAACCTGCTGTGTTTCTCTAAACCACAGGCTAAGAAACCCCCTTTTCTCTGCTGTTTTACTAATTAGTAGAAGCTGGGCTCTTGGTTTTGAGTGGCTGATGGTAGTTCTTCAGAGGTGAGCAGGTTAATCCAGACTGGTGGTGTTTGGGGCAGAGTTGACATTTTTGAGGAGCATTGCTGTAGACAGTAGAACAGGACTATGTTCCTCTTGAGTTGCTCAGCGTGCCTTAACTTTCAAACAGTCTGCATGGTGGTATTCACCGAGCAAAAGTTTCACTGTTGGTTATGATACTGTCATTTTTTTTTTTTTTTTTTTTTTTTTTTTTTTTTGGCAAAGTTTTGATATATAGTTTTATGCTCCCAGGTTCTCGTGGTGGGTTAGTATCTGGTGCAAGCTGGTAAATCCAAGACAGCCGTAAAAGCAAGCACCTTTGTTATCACTCGTAAGAGACAGCTACCCCCAGAATAACAAAAGGCACCTTCTTGTCCTGGATAAAACTGCTTGAAGTAGCCTGAACTAAGTTTTAGATCAAGTAAGTGAACTAGTTTAACTTCAGGGAGACTGTCAGCATGAAGAGCTACAAAAGAGAGAGCAATATCAGCTGTGCTTCTAGGTGGGGGTGAGTCACAGCGAGCCCCTAGGAGCAGCTCTCCAAGGAGGAGCAATGCTGGCTGTTAGCTTACGGTACGGTTTCTAAGTTTCGTTTTCCAATGGGCTCAGGTCTCTAATAGATTCAAATGGTTATTTTCATTAGCGAGAACATCTATCACTCCTGCTGCTCTCCTGCAGCTGTTCCTAGAGGTGTAGCAAAGCATGTGGGTAGCAGCCTCCAAACGTTAGAAACAGCTCTGTGTAGGGCCTGATTCAGCCTTGCTCTTGGGATTGCTGATTGCAGTTACTGTGATTGCAGTAGTAGTTAGGTAAGGGATGCATTTGAGAGAGACAGAAGCAGACTTACTTATTTGTAAACCAAATTTCAGCTTTTGAAACACATCTGTCCTGTTAGTGAAGGAAGAAGCACGGTGAAATAAATAAAAGTGGCAAATACATTGTAACTGGGATGGCTGTTCCTTTGCCACCTTTGTCTCTTATCCTTTTATCTCCTGATTCGATGGAGATGTGTCCTGCAGCGTCACCAGATGGAGCTTTTCTGTGTGGTGCTGAGGACCATGAGAAAGTCAGTGTCCCAGCACCTTCCCAGTCAAAGGGCTGGTTCCTCAGGGTTGCCGTTGCTTGACTTTGACATGGATCAACTCCACTGGAAGGTAAATAAGAAGCATTTATGTCATTAGGTGCAGGCTTTATAGAATCAGGCCATGTTAGCCTGTGCTCTGGTTAGGATGAAAGAAGCCTTAGTTTACCACTAACAAATTTTAATGATGTCCTTCCAGTATACTAGAGAGCATGGAGCAGGAGATGGAAAAAATTGCTGTTAAAATAGACATCATGCTTACCCCTCCTGAAGCCATAGAACCTTTGGCTTTTAAAATGTCACAAAATCTGCTTGCAGATTGGAGGACGTGAACTTGACTATCCTTTTTGTGCCACCAGTTGACGAAAAGGAAACATAGAGAAAGTGTATTTGCTGGCCTTATTATTGCTATTCTCCTGCGGCTTCTCAACACCGTTGATCGGTGCTGTGGGAGCAGAGGTCACAAGTGGAAGAGCCTGAACTGAATTTGAGAGTTTACATTTACTGACTCAGACTGATATTTGGAGATAAAAAGACGGCTCTAGGGATCTTCTGCCCAGCTGCCTCCTGGCAACTTGCCTCTTTCTTTTTGCAAGAAGAAAATATTAATGCAAATGGGCGTGCTTATGCGCAGTTTGGCAGAACCTAGCAGGATGGGAAACGGTGCTGGCTGAAGCATGTTCTCCTGAAAAGCCTAGCGCACAAAGTCGTCTGTAAGTCTGTAGAGTAGAGGCTGTATTGGGACTAAGTTTGATCTGCCTGTACCCTGCACCCCTTATCCTCCATGCGCCTCTTCTGCATTAAGCTATCATGTGAAGCCATAGAAAAGGTTTAGGTACAGAAATGGGCACATGTGCCTGAGCTCCGTTGCCTGCTGCCACGAGCACTGCTTTGTAGGAGAGGCTGTGGATCTGTAGCAGCACCGGGATTGTGAGACCCTCTTAGGGGCAGGAGGTAGTGGGGTGAGGTGGAGTCCAGGCTGAAAGAAGTGCTGCTGGAGCAGCCGTCTGCTTCAGCATGCCTTTGGTCAGCGTGCCTTGGTCACCTTTGGGTCAGACTCAGTGATAACTCTTAGCAGCAGCAGTAGGTTTCCACGCTTGGTGTCCTTTGACTTTTCTAGTAAGATGGTGGTTTTTGATGAGTGAGATGACATTTGGGTTCCCTTCTTCAGTTGCTACAGTAGACATGAGCGTCTTCCCCAAGGCAAGGAAAAGCTCCCATGTTACCGTCCTTAGCATTCCCTGTTCTCAAAAATCCCCAACACCTCTGCTTTATTCTTACCTTGGTGTTCCTGAGTGTCTGCCCATCTGATTGTCTTCTACACCAAGCCAGCTGAAGTGGATGTCTGCTGATATATCTACTTCAGTGGACTTGTCGTATATTCTTACCTGTTGAAATTTTTTTATTGTATTCTGTCACTATAGCATATGCAGTTCTTGTATGGGAAGGAGCATCAGTATTAGCAGCTCCTGCAGAACAGCTTTGTAGACCGTCTGGTTTCAAAATGAGGTGGTGTAACAAGATGCTCTTTGAGCGTCTGATACAGCAGTAGGTGCTGGTTCAGTAGCTTTGGTTCCTATCACCACCAGAGATACTAGAGCGGTTTGTTTTGCTTGTTTCTTACTTATGATTTTAGTATATCCATCAGGTACCTTACTTGGTCTTTCTTTGTATGTGGTAGCACCTGTAGAAAAGCAAAATAATGAGATGTTTTGTTCTGTTAACAGGAGATTGAATTATGTTTTATTCTGCTAGGAAAAGAATCGCTCCCTGATCTCCAAAAATGGTTGTTTAGTGCTTGTTCAGTAGGTGTCCAGCAGTAAAGACTATTGGTTTTTGCATGTTAAGGCTCCTGCTCCTCTTCAGAGCAATGATAAAAATGCCTTCAACTAATGCAGTCAGACCAAGCACGTGAAATACAGCACCCTTAAGAAACACAAAAGCTGCTTATGGGTGTGTTTATATGAAGTATAAGTTCCGTACTGTTTGCACGCCTTGGCACATGTACTGAGGTCATTTATGGCACACTTTAATTCAGTCCCCTCCCAATGTCGTCTTAATAAGCCAACTGGGAGGTTGTAAGACTAGCGTGGAAAACTCCTAAGTTGCCAGTGGGATACCAATTGTCTGCTTTGTAGCAGCTTTTTGGAAAGCTAGAAATTAATGCCTTGAAGTGGTGGGATTTACTGAAGCATGGGGAGGGGGGAGTGTTAATTGTGTTAACAGATGAACAAGTAAAATGCATCTCAATTGTGGAAGAGCTTACAATAAAAGAAGTGACATCCATCCCAGCTGCTTTGCAACTTGGGATAATAGCTCCCAGTGCAATGATATTTCATTAAAAAAAAAATACGGTTCTTGTATAAAAGAGGAAAACAGCAAGAATTCTAACAAACAGTTAAGTTTGGGGTGACTTTCTACAAAAAGATAGCTGGATGGGTATCCTTCCATAGACTAGCAAGATATTTCATAGCAGGAGATTAAGCCTGTAGTACAGTGATAGAAATTCTAATATGTAATATTTTTGTCATTGCTGTTTAGATTAATTCAAGATTTCTATTCTCTCTTTCTTCCCTCACGTCTAGCAAAACTGTACAATCTAAAGTGGACTGCATTTTGGTAAGTACAACTCCAGAATGCTTTTTAATATTTAATAAACTGCAAGACCAAAATAGATGGCTCTGGAGACTGACAGCTATTGTGAAGCCTTTCCTTAGCAGTGCTTTAAGGTACTACTACTAAATGTGACCAAAATCAGTTCCCATTGCCAAAAAATACATGATGTGGGTTTGGTGTTTGTTTTCTGTGGAAGTATTGACCTCTTGTTGCCAGCAGCAAGTGGCTATGATTGCCACTTGTAGAACTGTCAGTATAGATACAGCACAGAAAGGTGACTTACTGCTTCTGTAAGCATGATTTTATTAAATGCAAGATTACGTATTGCAGAGATCAGAGTATGCAAGAAGCTAATTGTGCCTTCAAGTTCCATTGCTCTTTAGGCCTTTAATGACAATGATTATTGCTTTTGTTGCTGTTTCCTTGAAACAGTTAATTCACAGCCAGTACTACATTTTAAGGAAGGAACTAGATTGAACTGCATGTTTGCACAAAACATGGTAGACTAATGTCCTGGTCTGTGAAAATCTTGCAGGTGTTGTAATTATCAGATTTTTGGTTTGTTTTTTTAAATCTTGCTAACTTCAAAAGTTGCATACCATGTCGGGTACCTTCCCAGAAATGTGCAACACTCCAGGTCCTGTTAGCTCTGCTGTCCTACTAAGGAGAGAGAGATTTATTTTTTTTTAAGAAGGAAAGCCCTTGAAATGCATAAGCATCTTCTTCCTTTGTGCATTAAAATAACAGGATCTAGACAGTGATAAGAGATTGTTTCTGGGAAGCAAATATCTAGCACTAACTCAGAAAGAGGTTTTATTTAATAGTGAGCAGGTTGGGAGTTTCTTTAAATCGGAGTCTGAGTTCATAAATCTTAAGACTGGAAGGGACTGCTTATTCTGACTTTCTACCTTTGGCATTTCATTCAGAAGTACCAGCGGGTAAGATAAAAAGATGACATAGACAACCATCTGGGTACTATCAAATAGAATCTCTTCAGCTGTATGGATGAGCTAAATAAGAATACTCCTTAAAGTCACATTATCAAAGGCTAATTCAGATGGCACTGAATTCTCTTTCCTTAAAATGTTGTCTTAATTTATTGTGGTAAGAGGTTTAAAGTAAGCTGTATTGTTGTATTGCAAACAAACTTTGGACCCGATTTTGCCTATGCTTAAAAATTCTTGGATGCATCCAACTAAAATAGTGATGCAAAATGTCATTTTTGTCCACTTTGTGCCTTATTGACATTTGTGGACACAAAGCAGGCGTCTCAGATTCTTAATTTTTTTTCTATGTGAGTCTTCAGTGGCAAAAGAGCAAATTGCACTTGTAAAACTCTTTTAACATCAGGATTTTGTGTGGTGAAAAATGGGAAGTGGGGTGGGTGTTCCTAAGTAGCATCGGAGAGGGAGTAAATAAGTAGGAGGTTAACTGGTCATCTGCTTCTTGGAAATCCGTTTTAAAAAAATGGAATTACACTAGGACTATTTTTGCATTAAATTCTGCAGATTTGCGACTTAGGGTACTGAGGTGTAGGTATTATTAGTTTGTATGAGCCCGTTCATTTGTGTAGGTCTCATCCATTGGATGGACAAGCTATTTTTCTGAATAGTACTCTTGAATGCAAAGCAGTCTCCGTAGCTTGACTTGGAACAGAGCAGCAACGTCCTGATGGTCTGTTTTCTGTTCCAGATGCCTCCTTGTCTGTCCTGCTGATGAGTTCAGAGGAGTGCTGTCAACAGTGGAAAGGCCGTTCTAGGTTAGCAAAGGTAGCTCTAATGCTGTTCAGGTAGTTTAAAAAAAGAAAAATCCAAGATCAGAATAGTTTCAGGAAATAAAAACTAAGCTGAATTTTGGCAAGATGGTTTCTGCATTTTTACATGCTTTTGGAAAGCTGTGAGCTGCAAGACAGAATCTGCGTTATGTTAAACTAAAAGGCTATGACTATATAGCTCTAAATAAATTGTTTGGAGCTTCCTTGGCAGGCCTGTCCCGTTTTGTCCTGCAGTAGGTAGATGAGCAGGTTGCCTCTTTGGTGGAATGTCTATGGGTTTGTCAGAGCAGTCCTGTGATTGGGGTACCAGCTGCCTGCAGAGAGTCCGACGCCAAGCTTATGGGGACAGGTCAAAACATTTCTTTTAAGTGCATGTTCTTACGCGTTTGGTTCAAAGAGAAACCTTTTCAGGCCCTTTGAATCAGTCTCATGAAGCATAAAGGGACAACGTCTGTCCCTTGTCTCCCTTCTTACTGTAACGAGGAGATTTGGGATTGGCTTTCAGTTATACTGGGAGGTGCTGATGATACCTTAAAACATTTAAACTTGATCAGTTTGCTAGCAATCTTAAAAGAAAAGAGACCAGTAGAGAAAATCAGACTATGCTTGTTGCCATTTGTGTTTGGTAGCACCAATCACAGCTGCAGTGCACAGAGCCGCACACAAATACTCTTTAGCACATAGACTGCCTAGTTCAACACAGGGTAGCAAGAAAGAGAGAAATAGGAAGAAGAAACAGAGGTGATAGCAATAGTCTTTGTGGAGGTAGCTAGCAGCACAGGACTATGGAAAACAGCTAGTATAAGGGCAGTAGGACTGCAATTACTCATACAAGAAACCAAAGTTATCTGCCTTTTACTTGCTATACTGCACCACTTAATGTTCTGACATACTGTCAGTTTCTGGAAGATCTTAAGAAAATCATTGTATGCTGTGCAATCCAAAAAAGATAATTAGCAAGAATTGTGGTGTAAACAGCCATTAAAAATTCATTATAACATCTTTTTAACTGTAGTAAACATGTCTAGCAGTAGATTCTCTTATGACTTCGCTTGTTATGTTTTTGCCACATGCTAAGTGAACTCTTGAACCTGATTTTTAAAAGGGTATGTGCCATATAATCTCTCAGCAAGAAGGTTAAGGTTTCTTTCCTTAGTCCTCTGAAAAGAGGTCAGTGCGGGGTGAGAGAGTGCTGGATCAATGGCCGTGAAAACCAAAGTTAATGATGGCTGGAGCAGCTACAGTGTGGGCAGCAGCAGTGTGTAAAGTCTGTTGAAGCAATGTGCCTCGGTCCTGCTACAGAGAAGGTGGTAGCTTGTCACTTGTCTTTTTGGCCCTACAGGAGACAGGCAGAAGCTCTGTGAAGCTTTGGCAGCTGTGCTTGGACACTGTCAGTACAAAGCTGCCATGTGTTTTTTAGGGCTTGTTTGCAATATTTAGCACCTGAAATATGTTTCTGCTTCTGTTCAGATAAAGCATATCAAATGTATTTATTAGCAGCTTTTTAGAATAATAGGTTCTGTTTCAAGTATTAGCTATTTTCTGTCTTGATCATATTTCCAGAAAACCATCTGACCTTGAGCAAATTATTTAACCTTTGCTTCTTATTTCTCTATTCACAAAGTGGGGAGATGATTGCTTGACTACTTTGCTATTCTTAGTCTGGTTGTTAAATAATAGATGTTTGTTCTGCGGAAGTATGACAAGTTTTAGAACCAGTCTGCCAGTAGGTGCAAGTTACATTGCCATTGGCATAGCCTTTTTTTACTTCGATTAGAATATAGTTCTCTATAAATACTCAAAATGTGGAAAGAAATATTAAGATCAGTCCGTGCTCTCTAAAATAGTAGTCTTGCAAAAAGCTTGCAGCAGTGCTCCTGGCCTTCTGCTCCTCTTCACCAGAACTCAAGGACAGAAATAACCTGTAATTCTGCCCTCATTGTGGAAATATGAAATAGTTCAAATTTGAATGCCATTTCTCACTGTGGTCATTAGAGAAGTTGTAACTCTGCTAATTGTCCCTTAGTATATTCTTCCTCTATCTTATTTAAAGTTTGGCCTGACTAAATATTTTCTTCTTTAAAACAACCCAGAAAAAGCACATTCCCTAGAATTTTCCCATGGTAATCCCTTTTGACAACTTTAGGATGAAACTTCACTAACGTTTGTGACCTGACAGTAGATCAGCCGTCAGAGAAAACCAGATAGAGAGAATCAATCCACCAAGGACAGGAAACCTTTAATGATATTGTGTGATTCTGGAGACTCACGTTCAAATCTCTAGGTTCTCTGGTTCAAGCTGGAACATGAATAAATTCATGTTTCCTATAACACAGATTAAGTCCTTAACCACATTCTGTGTTGAACTGATCTTTGTCTCCTTGTGCTGCAAAAAGTTTTAGTGGCTCTCAGTTCGTGAGTGTCTCTCAGAATGGAACCAGATGTCAAAACCTGCTATTTTCTTAAAACAAACAAACAAACAAAAATAACCCACAACATTTTGGCCATCCTAATTTATTTCACAGCTGTTTAGTTGCTCATTCAAAGTGCCTGTTAGAATGAAAAAGAAAGTTGCTTCTGTTCTGAAGAGATCCTTGATATGTGTCTGTCTTAGGCAGCAAAAAGACAGATTCATTTGGAGCAGATCTGTATGGCCACTGATAACACAAATATAAATGGATCTCTGGTTTAATTTGTTTGCTACATATTTTGTGCATTTCTTTATTTGGTAACTATCTATATTTGGTAACTGTCAAAAATATCAGAGATTTCTGCTGCTTTATATGTTACTGAAAGTCTTTGCTTAGCTGTGACTTGAGGTTTCTAATTCTTTGTCCTTAGTTTTTCTATCTCAAAATGGAAGATCACTCATATTTTGAGTACTTGATATATTTTTTGGCTAAATTGAAGCCAAGTTGTGAAAATAAGTATGAACACTGTTTGCTCCCCATCTTCACTGATCTTCCTTTATTTAATGTGGTTCCAATTACAGGAGATAAATAATGACACGTGAAAACCAAGAGTAACAGAGGTGGTGCTTTGTGATAGCTTTACACCTCAGTTCTGCAGGCAGTTGAGAATGTTTATGCGTTTTTCTAATGCATATTTCTAGCTTCAAGAAATACGGTTTATAAATAGCTTTTGGAGAATTAGACAGTCTTCATCTGATTTGATAGAACCAGTCAATCAAGGTCAGGAAACTTCAAGCAAAAAATTTTTTACTTAGATCCTTTTAAGTAGCAGAAAAGGATTCCCCAAACATTTTACATTCTGTATGGGTTTTAAAACTACTGTAGCGTAAGCTTTAACGGGCTATGCAAAGGGGAATTTGTCCAAGATGGTGCCAGCATTGCAGTCTTCCTTTTGATGCTGATTCTTTTCCACACTATTGACCTGCTTGGGGGGTGGTGGTGGAGAAAATTTATACTATATTTTGTGTTCTTGTTTCTTTTTATTCATTTCCGTATGCATCCAACTTAGCACAACGAAAAACTCAGAATGAATGAATCTTTTTCTTGTTGGTCAGTAGTTAGTAGGCCAGCTGAAATGTTCCTCCGCTTTCCCAAATTCTTTTCTGATTGCATTAAGAAATTTGAAAGTTTTGGTATTTCGAACAGTTGCAGTAACAGAGTTGTTAGTGAATTCACCAGACCTTAGCACTGAGAACTGGTGGATGTCAGCTGAGGTTGAAGAAGAGGTGGTACTTACTGAGGTTGTAAAGTAAGTTTTTAGAGTTTTAGAAATGTTGAGAGAAAACAGCCTAAACAAAACATAATGTTTAACAAATTTTTAAACTAAACAAAACATGATGTTTCCTGAATCTACTTGCACTGACTGTCACACTCCACCCCTTTGCTGCCACTTCTTTAGTTTTAAGATGATTTTCTCTAAATAGATTCAGTCTCATCTAATAAGCTTAGGTTTATCTAGCTATCACCCAGGTAGGATTACCTCCGTGAACTGCCTGTGACTCCTGGCTGAGCATTAACTCTCCTGTTTCGAGGAGGTCCTGCCTCCCCGGGGCTTCCCTGTAGCCATCGCTGGAAGCTGCAGAAAGTGCTGCCTGGGGGCAGTCGTGGAGAGGAGTGGGTTTTGAGTGAAAACAGTGAGATAACATCACTGTCCAGCTGCTGCTGCTGAGGATGTGAGAAAGCCATAATCCTCAGCTGCCTCAGCTCTAGGGATGCAGTTTTGCTGATGAGAGAGTCGCTGGCTTGCTTGCATCCTTTGGAAAAGGCTCTGCTAATGTAATCCCAGTCTAATTTCTTCTCTGTACATGTATCGTTGCGTTTTTTGGGTTTTTTTTGTTTGGTTGGTTGGTTGGGTTTTTTTAATTAGGGGGTTTGACAGATGGGGCCTATGTAGCAGGGCCTCCATGGCTCAGGCAGGGCCCTTCCACAACAGCCCCTTCCTTCTGCCAGGACACAGCAGAAGTTGCTTCAACTGCAGTGGGCGCTGAGACTACTTCAGCATTTTTTGATGAAAAGTTTAATGTTTCTTCTAAAACCTTGCCCTTTATGTTCCACTCTGGCACATTAGATTTGGAAGTGAGAGGTTGTCTTCCACCTCGGTGTCAGAGTCATTGGGCGTTTTTTTATTTTGTTCTGCCTGGAGTGCTTTTGCCGCACAGATTAGTGCTTACCATGCAAGGTAATCTCACCCGAACCACATCCTTTGGTGTGCTGCTTTGGCATTTGTGGTTTAAAACAAAAAGCAGCTAAGTTCCTCGAAGAAGAGGAGGTCTAATAAAAAGTGCAAATTTTCTTGCAGTTGTTAAATTTCTATCTTTTCATAAATGATTACTTTTCTGTAAATTCTTTCTTTGAAGAACGTTCATCTTTTCAATAATGGGTTTGTTAAAGGAAAGCCCGCCAGTCCAAATGTTGTGACTTATGCAGGAAAAGAAGAACAGAGAATTTGACAAAATGCACCCATTAAGAAATACCTCTCTGGATATTTGGTGGTCTGAGCACCACTGCTGTGTAAGCTGCTGTAGAGCCACGCAGAAATCAGTGTCAGCAAATTTCAGGAGTTTGTCAGAGAAAAAAAAAAAAAAAACAAATGTTGTGGTTTGCTGCAGCTTATAAAAGCAGCAAATGCAGTGTCTGTTACCTGACTGCTGCTGGAAGTGTTTCTCTTGGCTCTGAGAGCATCTGTTGCATCGCTGGTGGCCCAGTTCTGTGGAGCAGTTTTGCGGTGGGTTTAGACGGCAGGGATTAGCAAGCCCCCGTGCTCTCCCAGCGCCCTTCCTCAGACAGCATGTCCTGACAGTGCTCGCCCAGAGTCTGGGGTCAGGGAGGGGACCTGTGCGTTGGTACAAAGCCAGGAGAGGGGAAGTGGGAGCTCACCTCTCTCTAGTACTGCTGTTAATTTTGTGGCAGTTGGAGAGGTGGATTTGGACATGACTGGGGTGGCTAGGGAGCCCTGGTTTGAAGTGAAATTTAGGTTTTTAGTTTCCCTGGTCTCTATTTTGCTCATTGCTGAAGTAAACAGCCAGGTCTCACTATTGGTCCCGCTTTCTTCTTTTCTGTTCCTTTTGGAAAAGGTTACATTGGCAGTAAGACACCAGTAAAGGAAAAGAGAATTAACTGTAATCCAAAAGCTGTATTCTGACTTAAAAAGGGATCATGGGGGTCTTTGACTCTGTACTGACGGTGCACTATGTCATGCATTGCTTCTGCAGCATCTTGCAGAAGAAGAACCCGTTTGCTCCTTGCTGCATGGCTTTACTCCCACTGCTGCTGAACAGGCCTGAGCACATTACCACAACTGATTTTCCTAGTATTTCTAAGTCCGTGTAGGTGGTTTCAGATGACCAAAAGCTAGTTCATATGTAGCAATCATTGTTTCCATACACCAGGTGAAACTCCCCCTTGTGTCTGATCCTCAGCTGGTATCCTCTGGAGGAAGAGTCCAACATCAGTGGGATTCATGTTAACTGAACGGCTTGTCTTCAGTACCTGTTCAATAACTCTGATTTCCAAAGGAAACAAAGAAATACATATGTATATAGATAGATTTTAAAATGTCTTCATTGAAGTATGTGACGCTTAACTATTAATATATAGTAGATCACAGGATTAGGTCTGACATCCTGCATTGTTACAGCATAGCTGTTTTCTGATGCTGCATTCTCAGAGGTGCTTTATGTGTGCTCTGAGAAGATAAAGTTTTCATGTTATATGTCTGATTGCAGAAGTGATCTGTTATTGACATTTTTCCAGATTCTGCTTTTGTTGCATGTGAATTTTGTGATGGTGACCAGTGCTTTCTAGTGTGTGATGGTGTGGAAATAAAATAGAATATCACGTTTCTAGTCCCAGAGTGCTCACAGTCACATTATCATTTAAAATTATATTCTTTAGGAATACACTGTCGGATGACAGTTTTTGGCTGTCAAGCTCAACTCTTATTACTCTTATTGTTTGCTTTTTCTCCACCTGCTTCCCCCACCCCTTTTTTTTTTTTTGTTAACCAAAACACCTTTGTTATCTAGCAAGAAGTTGAGAAGTTTACAGACCTAGAGAAACTCTACCTCTACCTTCAGCTGCCTTCGGGTCCCAACAATGGAGACAAAAGGTATGTGTGTTTAGTGTGTAAACATGAGCAGCTAGTACTGAAAAGTTAATTTACTTCCTGTGGCACTTACCTGCTGAGGAACCATTCACGTGACATGTTTGGTAGCAGAAACAGCCTTTATTAAACATTAAGGACTCTTCTTTTCCTGAAGATTGTGGGGTTTTTTTTAACTTTTGCATCTTTAGTGCATGAATAGCTTGTAAATATAAACTTCCTAAAATGCAAGAGTCATCAGAGAAAGTGTTTTGCAGCCTAAGTGTGATCGTTCTTTCGCTTTTTATGTAGGAAGTGATAATACAGCAACACAAATGTGATGGTGGGGGAAAGAAGGAACTACTGGTATTTCTGGTAACATTTGTTTGACTAAAGGAAGGTCTAGAAAACCAACCTGCAGATCACAACATCACAAAAGTAGTCTGTATTCCCGGTAGGATGGCTATAGGCAGACAGGTGCTTACGGGAAGCACTCTGAGCATCTGGTGGGAAAGTTAGGTGTTTCCAAAAGGCAGCTGGCAAACTGAGTGGGCAAAAGCTTAGAGGTGGTCAGTAAGGAACAATAAATTTCAGAGGGGAAGTAGGTGAACTTTCACCCATCACTGTCTACTTGTGGCTGCGTATCAGTCAAGAACTGGAGTGTGAAGTCTCTGTTAAATTATAGATGAAAGAGGGAGATAACAGCTACCCGTGCCTCAAGGAGTAGCTAAACGTGTGAGGTACTGGCCCTCGTTGTCTCTGGTGTCTCTCCACCTGTGTAGGCAGACAATTCTTAAGTCTTGTAACTGAGGAGGAGTTATGGGGCAAAGTCTTCATCGGCACTGCTTCTTCTTTCACTAGTGATCAGATCTCCATGTCGTCCAGCCGTGCCCAGCAGATGCACGCCTTCTCATGGATACGGAACACCTTGGAAGAGCACCCTGAGACATCCCTTCCCAAGCAGGAGGTTTATGATGAATACAAGTGAGTGCTCCCAAACTGGGTCCATAATACAGCTTTAGCATGCGTAGATAGTTCCGTGACACTGGCTCTGCAGGTACTCTACTGATGTACGTGTACAAGGGCGTATAGCAGAACAAGGCCTTATGTACTAATGTGCCTGAGAACGTAGTAGCTACAGTAAGGCAGACTGTATTCATTATTTCTGCTACTGAAGATAAGACTGTGATGTTTTAATTGTACATTACATACGCTGAAGGAAAGGTACAAGTATTTCTTAACAAGTAGATATCTGTATGAATATTGGGGCTTTTTTTGTGGACAGAGCAGCACAGGTGAAAAGCACCAGTTACTATCTTACAGTACATTTTGGTCTGCTTGTATACAAGCAGACATACGTACCTATATGACTGCCTTAACAAGGATGAGGGGTTGAATTGTTCCTCCCGGAAATGCAGCTATTTTGCACATAAGATCTAGCCCATCACACCTTTCTTTCCAGAATAATGCATAAATATTGGTCCTTCCTGCAGCAAACCTGATTTCTACAGAGGCACAATATATCTGAATATGTATGAAACCAGTAACCAAGGCCACTGTGAGTCTGTGTTGTCAAGTCACCAAGCCACCATGTAACGAGAAAGCGATTAGAAGCAAGGGAGAGGGAGCTGTCTGTCGGAAGTTGGATTTGAATTCATTTACAGAACATTCCCCACAGGGGAGGGGGGGAATCATCCTCAGCCCAGTTGCTTGAAGATGAATAACAGATTGATGATCTAGTATGAATATTTCCATAATCTGGACGATTACAGTAATTTGCAGCGAGCTAAGTCCCTTCACCTCCTAAGTGCCTACAGGATTCAGCCCTTAGTAATTGTTATTGCAGGGTTGCCTTCTGCAAATACTTCCTTTTAGTTAACTCTCTCTGGTCAAGTTTTTTTGCTCTGACTGAGCTGAAACATGATGGCATTCACTTGCCTGGGGTTGATAAACATGCACACACCTATTTCTGAAATCTCGCCATCGACTGGAGCGGTGACGCAGGCTGGAAATATAGCCAATGGCACAGACATGCTGGGGTGGCCAATCCCCGAGCAGCAGCCACTCGCGCAGACACAGCAACAACGGCAGCTGCTGTGCGGGAGAGAGATGGAAGCGTTATTCTTAAATATATTTCTTATTAAATAATTTATGGCCTGCTTCAGCAACAAATCTGCTTGGCTTCCATGCTGTGCCAAGCTGCAGATGCCCAGAAAAATCATTATCTACAGATTGTGGAGTGTGAAATTTGGATGGCTTTTGTATGTAGCTGCATCAAGTATTTGTGTATTGTATTTTTTTTCCTAATGAAATAAGGGTGGTAAGCAAATATTCAGGAAAATATCAAACGTTTGGAATCTGTTCTCCTTTGAAAGCATCTGTTCTGTTTTTAAAACATTCAGTTTCTTTGAATATTTTCATAAGTTATTCTTGCACACCAAAGGAAGAGTAGTCTTGGAGTGGGAGGTGGGGAACAGGCATATAAATAGACAAGAGAGTTAGTTTTGAGAAGTCCTTTTTCTTCACCTAAGGATGTTAAGACCTCTCAAAACTCACTTCTGCCATATTAACAAATTACCATTTCTCTCCTCTGTGTGCAGATAGATGTTGCATGAGCTCACAGCGAGCAAGCTTATACACTCTGCATGTATAAATCAAAGTTACAAGGCTTCAGAAGAGTGCAGCATCATACCAGCGTCTTAATTCCTGCTGTAAATTTTGGTCAAAATAAGTCTTGCAAAACTACTGGGCTTCTGCATCACCTTTCATGTAGGGGGTGGTTTTTTTCTCTATGAAGAGGGAAAGACAGAAGCTTGCACTCCACACAAGTCCACCATTGGCAAGTGTTGATATTGTTTCCAGCTCCTCCACATTTCAGTAGCCTTTTCTTGCTGAGCTTATTCAACACAGTGACTCTTCTTTCTGTTTTCTTGCTCTTCTATTTAATTGTGAATTCATGTCTCTAACTGGATAAAAGTGAATGGATTCATCTCCCTTTTGAAAGGGATAAAATAAATGAAAAATGCCTCATAATATAAGGCAGTAGCGCTTGGGAAGGTTGAGAGCTTGCAGCTGAATTTCAGAAAGGAGGTAGATGGGAGCTAGTTCACCTCTCTTGTTGATGCTGTGATGCCGCTTGCACTGACAGAATACATTGGGCTGTAAGAAGCTGTGTTTCTGTTGAGCACACACGGTTCTTCTGCCAGCTTCCTCTGGGAGTTATAGGGGAACACAGTCTGGAAAATACGGGAACTTGTGGGGAGCTGCCTAACGTTATCTAGCCTGCAGAGAATAGATGTTGCTTCCCATCAAATCCTTTCAGTGTTTTCTTGTAAGTCAGTTTTACACGGGTATCTTCTCCCTATTAGTAAACACCCTTCTGGAGGCAGCCAGGTGTAGATTTAGCTGAGTTTAGAGAATTAGGATTTCAAGTCCAAGTGCAGTCCTGCAGTACTTACGCAGAAAAAAATCCCTATTTGCCCACAAAATGATTTGTTGAGCCTTCAGTAAACGCTTGGGTCCTCGTATCTTGCTTGTAGTACAGTGACGCAAGGAAAGAAAGTCAGTCAGTCATATTTAAGTTTGGTGCCCTGAAGATTCACTTGATACGCTTAATGTAGATTAGGAGGTCTTTGAGTCAGCCCGTATCTCTTTCCTTTAGTCTGTAAATCATTAATCCTTGCTTTACTGGCTGCTGTGCCACTTGACGCCACCTGATGCATAGATTATGTGCACTGTTAAGGATGTTAACTAACAAGTTAGAAGAAGAATATTCAGAAGCTAGCACGGACGAGGGCAGTAGGTATAGGAATACCATGTCTCTTAAACAAATAAAAGACACGAGATACATACTAATCTTATTTGATAGCACTTAACCAGTGCTTTTATATGAAACTTCCTGATAGGAACAGGGTGGCACCCTATTGTGTTGTAAAGTCCAGTCCTCTGTCACAAGCAACTACCTATGTATTCCTTTTAAAAGCTGATCAAACTCCATCTAAAGTAGTTGTTTCCCACCTCTGCTGCTGCTCTTGGGAGTCTGACCTGCAATTTCATTTCTCTGATGGTTTTCAGATGTGTCATTTCCATCCTGCCTGGTTTTTAGGACTCATTTCTGTGCCAGCATTGTTCATCAGCTTAATGAGAGCCTACCTATTCCTAAGGTTCTTTGCTCTAACCCATTTTTAGAGACTAGTTGTTTTGCTGGATTGGATAAGCCAAGGTCTTTGTGTCACTTCATGCAATAGATTCTTTATCATTTGCTATTCATAATGGTTTTTCTGCCCAGGAAGCTATGTGAGCTGAGCTGCATAGCCTGACTGTCTTCATTGGCTTTTTGGTTAATCTTTTTTATGGTTTAATTCAGGTGCACTCCCAGTGTATTTTATGTCTTGAGTACATTTAATTCAAAGATCTTGCCAAAAAAAAAAAAAAAAAGGTGTTTTCTTTTCTCCTTATCATGTAGGGCAGCTCCCTACAAAGGAACGTAAGCAACCATGTGTCCATTGTCATTCCTGTCTCTGTGTAGACCTTGCCTCCCCCCATCTGTTTCCCACCCACCCTTCAAATAAGCAAAACAGCTCCTGGGCTCAGCAATGTGCCAAGAGTGCAAGTAGCAGAGAGAAGAGCTTCAGGGAAGAGACTCCTGGTATGTGTTGTCAAGTCAATGAGAGACCACAGATGGACATGGAGGGTTCTCGGCCGAGCCAGGAGGAGGAGGGGCCATATGGGATGATCCGTCTGAAAACTGAAATTATGTGATAATAATAATAGCTCAGAAATCACAAGCTTGCAGGAGCTGCCAGTGTAGATACGAGAGGACCATGTAACTGTATGTTTTGCTGCTAGCAAGTAATTGTCTTGAAATAGATGTGCTAGACTTGAAGAACTGATTTTTTTTTTCCCTTTTTTGTTTATTTATTTTATCCTAGAGAGGGAATGACTTTGATTTTAAAATTGGTTGATTGGTAGGTCCCTAATCCTGTTTTTCTGGTTTTTTTTTTAATTATTATTATTTTGTTTTGCTAACATTGTTTGGTTTCAGTCAAAGGTACTGCTGACTGTGGCAGAGAAATTCAGAGAGCCCTCCTTTGTGTGCTAGGTTAGGTGAGACTTAAAGTCCTGTAATCAGCCTTAGTAAGTGACAAAGACCCACCTTTTAGGAATTTTCAGAGTAAAGTTAAGATCCATTGGAGCCTGAGAAGATGCAAGGGTTAAAAAAAGGCAGAGATCTACCTATTCCATGTAAAGCACTGTCTGATTCCTAAGAGGGTGCAGCGAGGCAGGAGAACTTTTACTCCTTTATATTAACTTCAAAGGGACGTATCCAGATTCCGTGACTGACATGCGTTGAAATGAAATATGTTGATATATAATTTGGATAAAAACCTTCTTGATGTCCCATACAGAAACTAGACTAATGGCTGACTGTATACCAGGCAACATCTCCTGGTTTGGACAGAGTGGCCCAGTAGCTGGGGGAAGTGGGTGCACACAAGCTCTGCAGGGAAATGTCAGAACCAAATAGCATAAAACTTGCTGTTTATCATCATCAAAATAATTACATTTGTGGTGGTGCTTTCCAAGTGGAGGATACCTACATACAGCCAAAGTAAAGGCAGCAGATAATTCTTCTGTAATAACTAGTATTTTTACAGAGAAAATAAATGCAGTGGAAGTATCTCAAGAAATATATACTAGTTTCTGTAGAGCTACAGTTTTCAGAGAAGACATTTTGACTGGCCTACTTGGATGCAAATGCTGTTGCTACTTGTTACTGTTTTTACTAGGTGGTGCTGGGAATGAAACATCTGTTTCAGGAGTGCTGCTTTTTCTTTCTTTATTCCTTTATGAGTAGAGATTTGTTTGCATGTATGTACCTGATCAGAGTAGCAGGCAACGTGGTCTATGAAGTTACTGTTTTTCTGCTCTCCAGCTGATGCCCACCAGGACCACGTACAGTCACCTTTTCAGAGACAGGTTGTTTTTGTGTATTGCTGGTAGGACTTCTCACAGGAAAGGAGGTCATTGCTGTCTGGTGCTGACTCTGACTGTAGGAAATCTGAAAGAGAATACTTTAACGGTATGTTTTGGGCCTTAGCAATTAACGTCTGTGAAACACCACAAGACTCTCGAACAAAAGGCAATATGGCATTCATATCTTTTGTGCAGCCTTAAGCACTTGCTGTGTAGGTAAACCTTCCAGAGCAGGTCCCAGTTTTCTCCCCTGCTTTCACATGTTTGTGATTTTCCAGAACATTCACGTTTTGCAGCAAAATCAAAGATTCTTGTTCTCTGCCTCAAGGGGATATTTTTTAAATATCTCAGATGTTGAAACAAAATTCCTTCTGCTGTTTTTGAGAACTGAAGACAGATAACACTGCCCATTTTACTAGAATAAGTAACCTTAGCAAAATAATTACCTTTTGTTACTTTATTCCCCTATATCATTAGGTCGTATACTCAGTCACACGAAGATCTACATTTGCAGAGGCAGTTGAAATCTCTGTTAATTTAGGCCTGCTAATGAATATAAGGATGTCTATAATTAAGCAGCTCTCAGTTCAGTATTGGTATAGTGGTAAGAGGACTAGGTCCTCGGTATGTGTTTATCTTACACCTATAAAGGTGAAGCTCGTTCCCTGGGAAGGTATGTTTTATTCAATTCAGTTCTGTTAAGCTCTATTAAATTGAGATTGTGTGGGCAGAATCTTTCTCTGGACACTGACAAATCTCTTACCTACTGTTTTTCAAATACTCCTGCAGGACTTCAGGCCTTACCACACTCAAGCTATACTTCTGGATAGAACAATGTCTCTGCTTTTGTTATGTCCTAAAATAAGTGAATTGAAACACATGCTTCAAACTAAGTTGTGGAGTAAATCTTAACTGTGCTCTAGATAATGCCGCTACTTGTTATGTCTCCCCATGACTTGTCTTTGAACTCAGTAGAGAACAAGGCAAAAACTATGGTATTAATAGCTCTGTTTATACATTTTTAATGCATTCAATTCGTTGTGGATAGCTTCATTAATGTTAAATGTGGTTCTAAATACGGATGGGTGTGTTTTCTTTTGAAAACCTTTGATGGAGTCTAGCATGCATGCTGGCCTCTTGTATTAACTTTGAATCCATTCACGCTTTCTTTCTCTTTGTTGCAGGAGCTATTGTGACAATCTTGGCTACCACCCATTAAGTGCTGCTGACTTTGGAAAGATCATGAAAAATGTCTTTCCAAATATGAAGGCCCGTCGTCTAGGCACAAGAGGCAAATCAAAATATCCTTTGCTAGAGTGCTTCTCAGTTACTTCTTCTGCACTTGCCTGGAGAACATCTGTCATTACGCCTTAACTACCAGCTAAATGTAGAAGTAATGTTAAATACAAAATGCAGACACTTTCCCAACCTTCTTTAAAAATTATTAGTTGTGGTAGTGTTGGGTTGCAAGATATAACTTCAGAAACAAGTACTTAAATTTAGGTTCTGACGCTTAGTTGTCACAGCAGCAAGGAATCAAAGAAGCTTTATCACTTAGTGCAAAGCGAGATATTGGAATAAAGGAACTTGCCTTATATACCTGCAGTAACTGATATTTCATTGGTAGTACAGCTCAGAATTACCAGAACATTTGCTGCTTTTATATTATACTTGTGCACACCAGTAATTTAAAAGTTAGTTGTAAAGCCAAAGATCCTTCTTAAGGTGTGCTACAGATACTTCTGTAGTATTAGCGTTAGTATTGCTTGAAAGAGAAGAGGGAACTGGGAAGTAGTCACAAAAGCTGACTTCAGACTCGGAAGGCACAATCTGAGGCTTGTCCTGCCATCAGAGGCGGGAGACGGCTTCTGTCACTGCATGGTGCAGACCTCCTGAGATAGGAAAGCCAATTCAGAGCAAGAGCTTCTCGGATGGGGAGCGCTGTCTGTCTCTCCTGACTGCAGAGTCTTGTTCCCTGTGCCCAAAGTTGCAATCCGCTTCCCCCTCCTTTCCTGTGTTGGAGAAATAGTCCATCCCAGAGGGCGTGCAAAAACAGTACCCCATTTAACTGTAACTTAATACAAACCTTAAAGAGGTTAAAAAACTGATGTTGTCATAGTGTAACTAGACATAATTGTTACAGGCAGAACTATACACAGTTAGATCTTGGGACAGATTAGTGTATG
>VYZW01024376.1:11132-34850 GCA_013401315.1 Balaeniceps rex | reverse complement strand
GCTAAGCCACTGCAGTAAGCAAGGGAGGGAGAGCATTAAAAGGCCAAAAAGCAACAAGGTGCTTGTAGGCTCCAATTAAAAACCACCAAAAAGAACTATCAGTATGATATGGACTCACTGCAATACTGGCCTTTGCCAAGGCCTCGCTTGAAGCATGCATTTACAGAGAGAATTAAATGCTAGCGGGCAGCCCAGAGTTATTTGTCTTCCATAGAGAAAAAACCCTTCCATGTAGTAGTAAATGGAGAGGTTATGTGTCCGTTAAATTGTTTCATAAAATACAGAGTTGAATTATCTAGCAGTGGAGTCTAAAACTTAGTAGCGATGTTCTGGATAGAGCTAGAGATGTTTTAAGGAAGAAATCGTATGATGTAATTGTAGCTTGACCCAGGGGATCTCTTTCAGTTCTGTTTCCTAAGTTTCTAATTTAGAATGATTAAAATGTGACCTTATCTCACACTTACCTTAATACCTAGCCTCCTTACATTTATTTTACTGTAATTATGCTCCATCCAGGTTAATGAAGTAAATGCCAACTCCATGGTCTAGGAAATAGAAATACAGACATATTTACAGAATGTGAAAAATTACTGATCCTGAAAAGGATTTTGTGTCACAGAGAATAGACACTGTATGTGAACTCCCAGAGTAATGCTGTGGAGAGGGAAAAAGGCTGATTTGCTATTTAGACCTATAAACAAGTGAAGTAAGAGTAATGGAGGGAGTATATTTTTTGTGTACTGATTTGATGAGATCAATGTAAGAACAAATGTGGGTATTTGTGTCCATATTTTTACAGAAGAATAATTACGTGAGTGGGGGAAGAACCGTAAAAATTGTGTGAAATCTTAGGAAGAAATGTCCTCATCAGTCACTTTATCTTGTCACAGAGAACTTCTTCAGTTTGTGGAAGTTCCTTAGGAGAAGGAAATGTCAGGAAATTTAACAAAAAGAGGCAAAAAAGAAGAACTCATAGTAAAGTACAACCAAAATTTGGGAACACATTTTTTAATAGTGATTAACTTTTGAAAATGCGTTCTCCATCTTGTTTTAGGCCTGGTTTAGGAAGGGAGTTTAGTCCAAATTTATGTTAACAATTTAAATATTGAGTAGCTAATTGAAACTACTTGGTGTGGTTTAGTGGTTCTTCTAAGTCATCAACCATCAAATGAAATTCATCATGCCCAGCATCACTTGCTCCTCTGCATAGATGGAGAAGCCCAATGACCTGCTCAAGAACACAGCTGTTACAGGCTCTTGATTCTGGCTGGCTATGAGACTGTTAATGACAGTAATTCTTAGATCTGTTGTTGAGTTTGCTTATAAAGCTTATGAGGGGTATCCGAGGAATTACTGCCCTTCCCTCCTATCCCCCAACTAACAAGCAGAGATGATTTAGACCTTAATTCTTGTTCACATATTGCTACAGTGGACTGAGGAAGAAGGCTTTTGTGCATATGCCAACACTGCCCAACCTTGACTTTCATAAAACTGGAGATGGGGTAGGATACATACTTGCTTATTTATATATATTTCTGCAAATTAACATTTATTATCTTGTTTTTCTGTCTGAAGTTTTCAAAACAAAGTGAAGAGCTGTGTTGTTCTAAACATTTTTCTTTATGATAATTATATTCTGAATCATTATTTCATGTTTTTCTGTAAAGCTCAGAATGAATTACAGTGCTATTAAAAAAACTAATTTAGGAGGTGAAGCAGACTTTCACAGTGTTGCCACCCACAAGCTATATCTTTTTAACTCTGGTTCTGTTTTGGTTTTACTGATATTTTTTAAAAAAAGGTCAGTGTTAGGGAAAAAGAACCCCAGTGAAAGAAGCAGTTCCTGGGTAACAGTGGCTGCTGAGTTGACAAGACTCTGGATGCAGGGAGTGTCAATTGTTGGAGGTCCAGATATTAGGATTCTCTCTGCGATTTTCTTCCAGAAATGTCAGCTCCATATAATGCCTTTGGAAACAAGCAGTAGATTAATGTTAAGACATTTCATTTTGAATGATACTGATGTTGTGATCTCATTCTCCCAATTTAATAAAAAACTGAACATACTTACTCAACTTTTTGTGTGTTTTTGATCATCGTTTGCTCTCTGTTTTTGTTTTCCTGCCTTAATGACCCTTAATAATTAAAGTAACCTTTCCTCCTTTGTTTGTTTGTTTTAGTTGGATGGGGCAGAGCCTTCTGGGCAGCTGCAAAGTGCTGATGAGGAAGTCGTCTCTGCGGCCTGCCGGCTTGTTTGTGAATGGGCCCAGAAAGTGCTGAGTCAGCCTTTCGATACAGTCTTGGAATTGGCTCGTTTCCTTGTAAAAAGTCACTATATTGGTACCAAGTCAATGGCAGCTTTAACAGTAATGGCAGGGGCACCAGCAGGTAATGAGATAACTTAATGCTGAATGGATGAAATAGGGGATCTGTTTTTTTAAAGAGTGATAACAGCTTGCTTTGAGGAAGCACTTCTCTTCAGGGCAAACTTTAAACACTGACTGTGAGCGTTGAGCATGCATTTATGTGATTTTAGCCCACATTGCTGCAAAGTACTTTTCTTGCTGGTAGTCTGGGTGAAGAGATCTGAAAATAAGCAGTGTTCTTGGGTTTAGTTTGTGATTCTCCCATTCCTCTGATGAGGACCCTGGTCTCTTAAAGCAC
Organism: Balaeniceps rex; assembly: GCA_013401315.1. Classification (NCBI taxonomy): domain Eukaryota; kingdom Metazoa; phylum Chordata; class Aves; order Pelecaniformes; family Balaenicipitidae; genus Balaeniceps; species Balaeniceps rex. Next base: position 32,189 of record VYZW01024376.1, on the reverse strand, counting down.
TTCAGGGCTTGTGAGTAATTGTGCTGAATTTATGTACTTTGCTAGATCAGGAGTTTGGTGCCAGTACAGTGCTGGTTTGTAGACAAACTGCTGGTGTAGCTGTGTTTCTGTCTGAGAACTTGCCCTAATTTGGAAACAATTGTCTGTCTTAATTTTCTCTCAAGAGCAGATTTTCTTACGGGCATTTCTGATGTCAGATGCAAATTTTCCTGAGATGCTTGATCAGTGTCAGGTAGCACAAGTACGTCAGCTGCTGCTGTTATTGATCACATTAGAAATAAGAGCTTGAGGGACAGGAGAGCCTTCTCCGGGGGCAGTTGTGTGACTGAGATTCCAGCACTTGATTTCAAATCTTCATTAAGGATTGAGGTAAAGAGAAGAGTTATTTTGTATTTTGCTTCATCAGATGAATTCTTTTCCGTCTGTGGGAAAGCTTACATTCGATGTGGTTGTTTGTACATCTACTTTTGTGTTCTTTGTTTCCCTCTTCATGCTCAAAATCAGTCACTTAATCATTTAAAGTGGGTTTTTGTGGCTGTGGATGAAGTAAATTACAAAAATGAAGAATGAGGAGGCAAGTGCAGGTATACAACATGCCCCCCAGACTTCCCTCTGGGAAGTTCCGCCCAGGCCTGTCAAGCAAAATGTGTTTGGATCAAGGCAAATCTCTTGACTTGAGACAGGCAGTTTCAAATGGAAACTGGTGGTCAGGGCTGTAGGTTGGGGTGATCCCCTTCTGGATCATGTTCTTTCTCCTTCTAGCTCTTTTCCTTTATTGCAACTTGGAACTGACAGGTGGCAGTGGCGGGTTTTGCTGCCTGTATGCTCCTTTTTTACCTGTCGTTGCTTGGCTTCATTGGTTCTGCTTGCCATGCTGCTAGAAGGAATGCTAGGTATATGTGCAGTTCTTCAACTCATGTAGCTTCTCCCCCTTACTTCCTTCAAGAGAAGATGGTTTCCTTCAAGAAAAAGGGCAGTTATTTCCAGTGCATGCCTCTGTGGCTTGGATAGTCATTTCAGTAGAGGTTTTTCTAGAATGGCAAATAAAATATTCCCATTCCTCTTTATCACAAGGAACTACAGTGTCTCTGTGCATTAACTGAGGATAAAGCAAACTTCTACCCTCAAAGAAAAATTTGTTGAGTTTTTTTTCTTATAAATGTTACTTGCCTTCAGTATTCAGCCCACATAGATGAGTTGTTTTCCAGTAATTGCAATATATTTGGGCATTTCAACTTCTTTGTGAAGAAGGAATTGTGAAAGTGGAGACATGTTGCTGTGTTCAAGCTCTCATGGTACATGCAGGCTGCTGCTGAGAGGGTGGGCTCCCAGGCCACAGTTCCTAAGCACGTATTGGGTATCTAAAACAAAATACTTGCCCTAAAACGGTGTCGATTAATTTACAATTAAGAGTTATTTTAAAAAACTCTGAAACCTGCGAAATGTAAATGAAACGGTGTTAAAGCATTTCTAGAGGGGCAGTTCAACGGGGTTAGTTGGTCACTGAGAGAGCATGCTAATCCTCTTGACTGTTAATAAACAAAAGATCATAAATGTGATGTGATTTTGTAAGGGAAATTGGTACCAGCTGCACAGATGAGACTTAACTGCCTGTTGTTCTCCCTGGAAGCTCCACCTGCTTGTGATGAGCAAAGGCATTGTCTCCAGAAAAAATGTTCTCCCATTCTAATTTCCATAGGTTTTTTTACCTTTTCTTTCTTTTTTTCTTTTTTCCCCTGAACACTGCTCTTCTTGTCCTTCTTTTCACCATTATCCCTGATCACACGCAGGTTGTGATCCATTCTGATATTATATGCATTGTGTTTAATGCCTTGGCCATTAGATAATATAATCTGCTCAGAGCTGCTCCTCTGTGACACAGGCCCACAGCTTTCTGGAAAGATTTTTTCATTTTTAAAGCTGCCTTAGACATTGATGACAAAACAAAAACACAGTAGATGATGAATTTTAAATGTTCATCTAAAGCATATCCGCTGCCCTCTACTGTCAGTTAAATGAAATGCATTGGTTTTTACATTTTGCTGACAAAAGTTGCCGTTTGGGATTACTAGAAACAAGATGCCAGGACATAGTATTTTAGCAGCTAATGCCCAGCTTGTCTAACAGATAGGGGTTTTGCCACAAATGTGGAAATAAACTGAAACACTGAATAGATTTGAGTATGAAGTGGAAGGGAGCACCTCATGGAGGAGGTGTTCCCAGAATGGTTGTGGAGATGCCTGCCATGTATTCTGTGTGGTTAGATACAGAAGTGGCACTACAGCAGACAGGGTATGTGTGGTTATAATTCATTATTCTTCTTTTGTATTCAGGAATAAAAGGGATCCCCCAGCCCTCAGCTTTTATACCTACTGCTGAAAGTAATTCCTTTCAACCGCAAGTGAAAACTCTGCCATCTCCTGTTGATGCCAAGCAGCAGCTGCAGCGTAAGATCCAGAAGAAGCAGCAAGAACAGAAGCTGCAGTCTCCTTTGCCAGGAGAGTCTCCAGCAAAGAAAACAGAAGGCACCGCAACCAACGGCGTGACCAGTATATCTAATGGAAGTCCTGCGATTCTGTCTCCTCCACCTATTGGCATTGTTGTGGCAGCTGTCCCGAGCCCAATACCGGTAATGTTCTCCAGCAATTCTCTAGAGAAACCACCTTATGAAAAGGGTTGTAAATTGCCAGTAACTAAGCAGTGGTGTCAGTGGGATAGAAAAACGGTTTCCGTTCAAAGGCTTGGGTCCCTTGAAGCTTTTCTGTCCCAATGACTGTGTTATACCACATGAGTTATGGGATCGATACAGAGGCAGCAGAATTCTGATCACACGGCATAGGCCAGGTTCGTCTTTGAAGTTGTTGACGGTGGGATTTCAGCTAGCAATAATTAAGGTTATATGTGGGAATAATTGCCCTTGAGATGAAGTTTAACTAGACAAGAGAGCTGACACCACTTGTGTGGGTTGCTGAGCCCCTAACATGGAATCTAAATTTCACTTCATTGGCCCGCTGCATTTAGTGACAGCAACAATTTTACTTTTGTATGAATATCTGTAGCATGGAACATCTTTGTCTTTCAGCCATACAAAACGGGGCAGGGGGGAACATTATTTGTTTTTAAGATGTTAACTGTGTTGTCAGTAATAGGTAAGCCAATTTTTCTGCCTGATAGGGTATGTATTTAACTCGCTTTTGAAACTGTAACAATGACTAGTGTTTTGAACACATCCTCTCCTCTTTAATTTTTCTATATCTGTCTTTTTGTTCCATGTGGTGAAGGATTGTATGAGAATGACCCTTTCATTAGCAGAAGACTAGACTAGTGTGTAGACGAGTGCCTCATGCCTTAAAGATTGAGGCCACATACCTGTATACCAATCCTTAGGCAGACAAATAGAAATAGTCTTGTATATAGTTGAAGAGCTTGTTTTGTTTCAAACTGATTCACTAGCTTTGGTGTATTGAGCTATGTTGTCGTTCACGTTTGAAATGCTTGGGGATGAGGTCGTCTGTGGCTGTTGGGGACTTTCTTCCTTCATCACCACACCTTTTCTTTCTCTCTCTCTACAGGTGCCAAGGACCAGGCAGTTGGTGACGTCTCCAAGTCCTATGGGATCGTCTGATAGCAAGGTCCTGCCGCTCAACGTTCAGGTGGTCACTCAGCACATGCAATCAGTCAAGCAGTCACCAAAGACTCCCCAGAACGTTCCCGCCAGCCCAGTTGGTGACCGCTCTGCCCGGCATCGCTACCCGCAGATCTTACCGAAGCCAGCAAATACCAGTGCTCTCACCATCCGCTCTCCCACGACGGTGCTCTTTACCAGTAGCCCAATCAAAACTGTTGTGCCAGCTCCACATGTGAATTCCTTAAATGTGGTAAAAATGACAGCAATATCTCTTGCCCCAAGCAGCAGTAGTGTGCCCGTCAAACAGACATCTTCGGTTAGCAGTAGTGCAGGAGCAGTGGAAGAAGGGAGGACTGGTCCACAGATCAAAAATGGATCTGTTGTTTCACTTCAGTCTCCAGGATCCAAGCCTAGCACTGCTGTAGCTGCGCCTGCCGTCAAGATCAAAATGGAACCAGAGGCATTGCTGGATGAGAACTCAGTACAGGGCCAAGAGAGCTCTGACGTGCCTAAATCCATGAAGGCAGCCCCTGACCTGCCTGCTGCTCAACTAATGAATTTTGAGGTTGCAACCTTGAAGGTTTCAGCTGATGATATTGTGGAGGCAAAACCAGTTAAGGGCTGTGATCAGGGAGCTGAAGAAGCAGGGACCAAATATAAAACACAATCTAATGAGATCACACCAGTTTCTTCAGCAGGCAATAGTCAAAGCACTCGAAAGCTCTCAGCTGCCAGTCCAAACTTGTCCAGCACCAGCATCGGTTCACCTCCTACTGGTGAGTCTACGATTAAAGACAAAACATGCACTAAAAGTCCAAGGAAGCGACAACCTTCTACACTTCAGGATTCCCAGGTGCCACCTGTGAAGAAACCACTGGTGGAGCAGCTTTCAGCTGGTAATGCTGTGGAGGGTCAAAAAGCAAACAGTGTTAAGAAATCTCCAAAGGTTGGATCATTAGCTAACAGTGACAATACAGCAACACTTGCTCAAGTTCCCAGCAAGGTACCTGTGAAGGTATCTGTACCTTCTGCAGCTACAGCAAACTTAGCAACAGACCTTTCTTTGAGCACCAATTTAAATACCAGTGATTCTACTTTAGGACAGCAGCTTGCATCAGCATCATCTCCAGATATAAAAGTAAAATTGGAAGGAAACATGTTTATCATAGAAAATGATTCAAAATCTGATGGCAGCTTTAACCCAAATACGTGGCACCATATCACCAAAACCTCTGACTTTGCATCTGTGAATTGTGAACAGCAGCAGGATATCAGTGTTATGACTATTGCAGGGCACTCTGGCTCTAGTGACTTACAGGAATCCGCATGGGAGCCAGTGCACTGCGAAGGTATACAGCAGGATGCGTACAACCAGCAGTTACAGAGCCAGATTCAGGACTCCTCCTTGGGTCAAATACAAGCACAGTCTTCAAATCAGTTACCTCTACAGTCTGAGCTGAAAGAGTTTGAACATACAGTCCCTCAGTCAAATGAAAACTTCTTTTCATTTGATGATGACCTTACCCAGGACAGCATTGTGGAGGAGCTGGTGCTCATGGAGGAGCAAATGTCCATGAATAATTCTCATCCTTATGGTGGTTGTCTAGGAATGGCACTTCAGAGTCAGACCACAGCTCAAGGAGCTCCTGTGTCATCTCATCCAAGCAGCGTGCACTTTTACCATTCAATCCATAACAACAGCACTCCGATTCACACTCCCACCCCCACCCCCACCCCGACTCCCACTCCCACCCCGACTCCAACACCCACCTCCGAAATGATCGCTGGATCTCAGAACATGTCCCGAGAGAGTCCTTGTTCGAGGCTGGCTCAGACGACTCCCGTAGACAGTGCTCTAGGAAGCAGTCGGCATACACCCATCGGCACACCGCATTCGAACTGCAGCAGCAGTGTCCCTCCAAGTCCTGTGGAATGCCGAAACCCATTTGCGTTTACTCCCATCAGCTCCAGTATGGCTTACCACGATGCCAGCATTATATCAAGTAGCCCCGTGAAGCCAATGCAGCGGCCTATGGCTACCCATCCCGACAAAACCAAGCTTGAGTGGATGAATAACGGCTACAGTGGTGTCAGCAATTCGTCGGTTGCAAACCATGGCATCCTTACGAGCTATCAGGAGCTGGTGGAAGACCGCTTCAGGAAACCTCATGCTTTTGCTGTTCCTGGCCAGTCATACCAGTCCCAGCCACGCCACCACGATACTCACTTTGGTCGTGTGACTCCTGTTTCACCTGTGCAGCAGCAGACAGCCCCTGTCAGTAGCACCACCAAGCAAGAGGGCTTTGCCGTTCCTGCTCCTTTGGACAACAAAGGAACCGGTTCCTCTCTCAACAACAGTCTGAGGTGCCGGAGCGTGAGCCCTGCTGTCCATCGCCAGCGTAATCTCAGTGGAAGCACTGTTTACCCTGTTTCAAATATACCACGCTCTAACCTGACACCTTTTGGAAGTCCGGTGACTCCTGAAGTTCACAATGTATTTGCTAATATCCATGCAGACACCAGTGCCAATAACATAGCGCAGAGAAGCCAGTCAGTCCCATTGACTGTAATGATGCAGACGGCCTTCCCGTCTCTTCAGAAACAAACAAACACTAAAAAAATAACCAATGTGTTGTTAAACAAGCTTGACTCTGATAGCGATGATGCAGTGAGAGGATTGGGAGTGAACAACATGCCCTCAAATTACACAGCCAGGATGAATCTCACTCAGATTTTAGAGACATCCGCCTCTTTTCCTAGTGCCAACCCACAAAATATGATCAATTCCAGCACTTCAGTTTATGAATTCCAAACACCAAATTACCTCACAAAAAACAGCAGCACCGATCAGATCAGTTTTTCTTCTGGAGATAACCAAGCACAATCAGACATTGGAGAGCAGCAATTAGATTTTAGCAGCACTGTAAAAGACCTTTTAGGGGAGGACAGTCTGCCAACAAACCAGCAGCTGGTGAATCAGGTGGCATCAGATCTCAATAACGTTGCATCTGTCTTTTCCAGCGACATCAGGTTGTCTTCCGAGCTCTCAGGCAGCATTAACGATCTGAACACTTTAGACACAAATCTACTGTTTGATCCAGGTCGTCAGCAGGGACAAGACGATGATGCTACACTGGAGGAATTAAAAAATGACCCCTTGTTTCAACAAATCTGCAATGAATCCATTAACTCGATGACTACATCAGGTTTTGAGTGGATGGAGAGTAAGGATCATCCTGCTGTTGAAATGTTGGGTTAATCTTGTTTTATAATATGTATGTAGCACACTGTATCGAAAAGACAGACGTATTGTATTTGTCTTAATGGAAGTGCCTCCCGCAGCAGAAACACTTGCTATGTATTGTGGCATTTTTAAAAAAGTTTGCTGTACCCGTTGCTCATTCTTCAGCAGGGAAAAGGCAGTCTTACCAATTTTAAATAAATCTCTGAAGGTGATGGGCTATCAAAGAGCCAGTATTAAAATTTTAATCTTACAGTGTTTCCCATTCAACATTTCTTATTGTAGCAAATAAAGAAGTCGTCAATAGCCAGCCAGCAGTGACAGCTATGGTTAAGGCTTTGGGAGGGTTTTAAGTCGAGCTCATTAGTAGACTTTCTATACTTTGTCTTGCTTGTTACTTCTTAGTAGATGACCCTTACTGACCTTTGTCATTCAGGTCAGAAATGCAGGGTGCCTGCAGATAGGTGGGTGGTGGGGAGTGCGTACAAGTGAACCAGGTGATGTGCAGGTGCAGATCATTGTGTAGCTTGTCTTGAGCACTGCTCATTGGTGAACTGTGGGAAATCTCTGTAGCACTGGTGCCGCTGACATCTCTAGTAAAACGCAGAGATAGGAAAACCTAACAGGAATGATCAAGGAAAAAGAAAGATGCACTAAATTTTTTATTTAAGAGAAATAAATCCATGTAGTTATTTTATCCATTAATATTCATGACATACTTGATATTTTAGTTCTCACTTCAATGTTTTTATATTAGGTAAAATTGATGCGAAAAGATTTTGAGCACTGAAATTTAATCTAGGCATAACACCCTATTTTAAAGGGATAGGTACTCTTTAATTATTTATCAATGCTACAGAAGGAATGTAATATTCCCCCCCCTTTTTTTTTTTTAAATAAAAGAGCTGCTAGAGCTCATTAAAATACTATTTTTAAAAGTTTTTTTTATTTTTTCATTTTTTAAGTTTTTTCTTTCCTAACCTAGTGGAGGGTGTACGATGATGGTATTTTCTCTGTATTTCAGTAGGTTGAGCCTTTCTGTCTTTCTTCCTCGCTCTCTTTCTCTCAAATGAAAGATGATTAAAATATTAGAAAATGTGGTTGATCTAAAAATATCTCCTATAGAGCCATAATACTGCCAGGCACTTTACAGATACACAGTAAGACATGCGATCTTTCTTTTGGTAAAACTTCTTTTAAAAGTACTTGCTGGTTTAGGAGCCTGAATTCCATTTTCATAAGTGATTTGACAGGACTGGTGAATCTAATTTTTTTAGAAGTCCTTAGCTGCCTCTCTGGAAAATGAGATTTACACTTCTGCCTCCCTCATTCACTTGAACCAAAAAAGACCTTTTGTTTTATCATCATGGCATGGATCTCTCTAACGGTGAGAAGAGGGAGGTACTTAACCAGCCATGACCCTGATGCTAGAAAGAGGACTTGCAGAGGCAAGCTTTTACAAAAGAAGTGGCGCATTGAGGATGCTACAATACCATCCCTTAAGCTTAGTGTAAAATTGATTATTTCTCCTGTGAACTGATACTTACAAAACAGAAAACGGAGCAGAAAACATTTCTTGCATTACTTCTTTGAATGAGTGGTCATGAATTTATGAAGGGGGAGGCATGATAAGCCCACCTAGATTTACTTAAGGGGAAGATGCTCAGATTTTTTGGGTGATGAGTGTTTTTTTGCTTAAGAGTCTTGGTGGTCTTCTGTTTCTTCAGTTTTTGATAATGACTTGAGATCCCAGTACTGGTCAATTTTTTTGGCAGTGCTGATTCAACTTGTGCTGCTGCGTTGACACTTGAGGTGCTGGTGTACCACAGCTTCTCTTGTTCTTGCCCCAGTTCATCACCAGTCTGTGGCCTCTTCTGCAGGGACAAACAGTTGTGCCAAGCTAAAGCACCTTATAGGGGCCTGATTTCACTGTGCTTGCATCAGAAGTTTTGCCGCTTCATCAGGAATAAACTTGGAGAGTTCAGATCCCTCCTTGAAGCACATGGATGTGCAGTGGTGTGGTTTGCTTCGTTTAAGACTGAGTGACCCTTTTAAGTTTTGTTAAGGAAATGGGGAGGAGACTAAAAACTGCATGGCAGTCGTCTGCTTGTTACCTTGCCAGGTGTCTGTCAGTAAGGCTTGAACCATTTTTCTTGTAGCCTAAAGTTGCTGAAGGCAGGGCTTGAGTTCTGTACCTGCCTGTGGTCTTTTGCCAGAGATGTGCTGAACATCCTCTTAACCTTGTTGACTTCACTGGGTCTGAGAGACACGCAGCAGCTCTTTCTTTCTCCCGACCCTGTGTGAAGTGCCAGCACTACTGTGAGTAGGTGAAACCTACCTTCGATGGAGAATGATGGCGGAGGACATGAGTGTCAGCACTGTGGGGAGAAGCCACACTTGTGCTACAGCAGCCCATGCATTTGCATGACATGCTCGCCTCACCTCCAGGTCACTAACACTGAGACTGACGTGGGCTTGGGGGAAATAAGTTTTTGCCTAGCTCTACTATTTTTTTAAGAACGTTTCTCGGAAAAGCAAGAGTAGATTTAAAGCTGATGCATTCTAAATTATGCAGCCATCACCAAAGGTTTTTAAAAGTGCGTTTAAAATTATTTTTAAATACAAGTATTACATTGGGCCTAGCATGTGACTTGATTAGTGGAAATATTCTATAATCAGTGGATTTAAAGCAAATATGTGTTTAATTTAAGAAGTGTTAAATTCAATAAGGATTGCTTCAAGTAAAATCCAAGGCACAGGCACAGCTTTGTACATTGGTATGTATTATTTTAGAGGTGTTTGTGTGTTGTTGTTATAATTAATAATGTTAGGTCCCTGTACTTAGTGCTAGTTAGTTCTTTACTATACATTGAGACAGAGCACTACTGCACACCAAAGTATGCAATACCCAAAGGAAATCCTGTGATTCTAACAAATGGAAGTCTGTCTGTGTCAGATACTCCAAAACCAAGAATTTGAGACAGTTCTGACCCCTTGTTTACATTATTGGCTTCCTACTAACATGAGAAATAAATTATTTTGATAGCAGTTTTTGCTAAAGTATACAAACTAGTGAATTTGTACCCTGTGTACAGTATTGCAGCAAACACTTTAAATTTGGTTGGTTGGTTAGTCCAGCAAACTTTCTGGGTTCATATATTGCACTAAAATTCTGTTGAACCTGTGGCAGGCACATTCCTTAGGATAAATGCAACAAATACGGCCCACAGATTAAAAAAAAAAAAAGGCAAAACAAAAAAAAACCCCTTTTTAATGTGTTTCATTATTAAAAGGCAAAATGTCATTAAAAGTGACAGGTGAAATTGTCTTATGTAGCAATGTGCATTGATCTCAATGAGATATTTCTATTTCTTATTCTCTTACATGAGAATATTACAGCAGGAAAAATTAAGTTTAGTTTGCTTCACCATGTTAATACATGATCACAAAACGTGCATGAGTGTTAATGACTTAATCTTGTACAGTACTAGATATATTCCTGTAACCACTTTTATTTTTTTTATTCTTTTGCTGTATTGAAACTGGTTCAGTGTTAACCAGGTGAGCATAGTTATTCACAAGTTATTTACTTTTTTATGTTAACTAATTCAGCTTAGTTATTGTTGAATATGTTCCTTTCTTGGATTATTTTTTATTGTTCTGGTGTTGAAAAATATTTTTGCATCATTTTATCATGATAAGAATTCATGAAGTAAATAATTTGCAAATAATTGCAATAAGCACTGACTTCTGAACTGAAAAGAAGGAAAGCGTTTCTTGTGCAGTGCATCTGAGTTTTCATATAATAGTCTTGTACTATACTGTGCTTTACTTACTGCACCATAAGGAAAGAAAAATCCCTGTTCCACGTTTTCATTTAGTGCAGGAAATCCAGTTTCTCCCCTCTTCCCCAGTGTTTTGTTGTCTGTTGTACTGCTGAAACTACAGTAGTTGAATATTGCAGTAGCATTTCAGTTATTTTTTTTATTGAAAGTGCTCAAAAATTGTTTTTTAAATGTTTTCAAAAACAATAAAAACATTTTATATTAAAATGACTTCTGGGTTTTTTTTATATGGAAAGCGTGCGTTAAGGTTGACCTAAAATACAGGGCTTTCTAGTTTGTGCAAAGACACATCACAGCTGCCCAGCTGTACCGACTTGCTGCAGTTGCACCCAGTCGTACACTGAAAGCTGAGCATGGAGGTGAATCTTCCTAGCTGGGATGCCTTGATCAGTCTGTGCTCTCAGAGTAATCTCTTGAGAGAAGTTGGTGGTAATGGGTTTCTGACCATTCACTTTATGTTCTGTTTCTGTAGGTATCCCTTAAAAGGGAAAAGTACCCGTGTGGTGACACATTTGGGGGATAAAAACAGCTGCAGCTTACAGTTGAACCTGACGGTTCAAATTTGCCATCAAACATTAAAATAATCTTTTGGCCGAGGCTGTACTTCAGAATGCGATGGTGATTGTTGTGCTGGTTAGAGTTGTCGTCATGTGCAGCTCCTCTGTGCTGCATTCATCCCAGTGTGAGTGCTGGTCAAAGTGTTCGTTTTGTGTCTGGGTGGTGGCTGTTGCTGTTGTGGCATACAATATCCCATTGCTGGTATAGCCATCCATGGTGGCGGTGCCTGGCTGGTTTTGCTTTTCGACACTAGTACAGCACTCTTATGGCGCAGGTTGACTTGCTGCCATAAAGGGGGAAAATATGCTGGTTTGATCTATGGAGTCCTTTATTTGGGTTGTAAAATTGTATGTAAACCCAGCAGTGTTCCCAGCACAGTCTACGTGAACAAGGCGGAAAATGAGGGTGAGGATAAATATTCAGGTTTTCATGCCAAAAAGATAGCACTGGTTAACAGTTAGACTCCATCCCAGGCTACAGAGGTGCTGAGATGAGCTGGCAGGTGGCAGATTCGATGGTGGCACAAAATCACTTCCGGTTCATCAACAAAGAAAAGGAATCATCAGGGAGACATAAATGAGGCAGCATGAATGAAAGAGCATCAGAAAGGCAGATTAATTTTAACATAACATTGGAGGGCATGCTGTTAATATATCTCACTGGATTCTAAATTAACGTGCTCTAAAAAGAGTTCTCAATAAACAATTCACGGACACGCTTTCTCCATGTTCCACAGTGATAAAGAAATGGAAATTAAATATTCCCAAGGAATGAGATGGAATATAATGTAGGAGATATAAAAGGCTATTTTAGAAATTGATAGTTCATCTGAAGTAATAATGGGTTTTAATTGGAACCTCTCAGCTGTAGACTGGAAAGAATTGGCCTTAATGGTTAATAAAAAGGGTCATAAGAGCAAACAAATCTGTGACTGTGAATGGAAACGGCCTAACGAAGGTAGAAATGTTGAACTAAATGCGTGATCAAAGTAAGTACCTCAAAATGTCGAAGTCATGAGCTTTGTAGGTTTCAAAAAGACTAGACGTTTATATGTTTAATAAAGATATCCAGAGTAAATTCTAAACAACTGCTTAGAAGTATTTTTACATCTCCAGAAATATAAATCTGCATGTGTGAATGCAGCTCGTATTCCGGTAAACAGAATTCCCCCTCTAGGGTCATAAGGATTGCTGTGTTGAATTACCCAGTGGTTCATGTAGTCTATACAGTGTCTCTGGCAATTGATACTACCAGAGAAAGAAGCCCTGCATTATTAGGTGGTCACAGAATAAATTGCCCCCACAAAAGCTGCTCTCCTGTACCCAAGAGCTAGAAGCTCAGTCTGAACCCAATGCATTAGAGCTGGGGGTGTGTGGACTAGGTGACCTCTGGAGCTTCCTTCCAACCTCACTTTGTCAGCATGTGCATCAAGGCTGGACGGTTGAGTAAACCTAACTGGATCTGACTGTGTACTATGGCTGCTCTCACTCAGGTGAAGTTTGAGCATAATATTTGATGATCATCAAATTCATTTGACAACAAACTTTTAATTGTCTAGGCCTCCTCCTCTGATGCATAAGTCAGAGATAACCAATACTTGGATCTTGCTGCCCTCCTCCCCCTCTTACAAACAGCGTGAGTTAAGCTTGGATAAGGAGAGGAAATACAAGAAAAATGTATAGTGAGGCTTACAAACTGTGGAATAACTCTGGAAAGCCATTCCAAACTTAAGTAATGAGCAGTGACCTGACTGTATGCTTAAGATGTTTCTGAATAATGCTTACAAGGGAGCGCAATAAAACATGAAAACTTTGTGTTTCACGTAAAACTTTTAATCTGCATAGTGTTTCTAGTACTTACCTGTAATCATCCGGACCAGAAGACCATTAGACATTAAGCAGCTAGCGATCGACATAGCATTTAACAATTAACCTGAATATGCCCAGGCCTGTGCTGCGCTGTGCTGTTCCTGTGTTGTGCTGTGCTTTGCTTATCCCCTGGCTACAGGGTAAACTTGGCCAGGTAGCCACAACGGAGGAGCCTGCAGGCAGCTCCCACTCAGTGCTGGCGATTACGCTACCTGTGTGTCCTTGCCTTTATCTACAAGTGCAGCAAGATGTTCTCATGAGAACATCCTTTCTGCTTGACAGTAGAAATGATGAACAGAGTTGTTTTCTTGTAAGAAAATCCCATAATAGCTCAAATGAGCAAAATGGGGTGACCTTTCCATGGGTAGGATCTGCATGTGGATCAGAGGCCCGTTCAGTGCCACATAGCTCGGGGATCTGAAGGGATATAAGACTGTATCTACTGTCCTCTCTTTCTTTATAGGGCTAGCTCTAGCAAATAGCATTTTTAAGCAATGCTTCACAGAATCTGAGCGCCTTTTTTACTGCCATCATAACAAACCAGCAACTCCTAGTGCATAATTAACATTACCTAATGAAATTGCAAATCATGGAATCATAGAATGGTTTGGGTTGGAAGGGACCTAAAAATCATCTAGTTCCAATCTGCTCAACTTGTTAAAAAAACAAAAAAGGGTAAAATATAAACTAAGCAAGGCCAGATCAATTAAGTCAAAAGTGAACTGAGGACATGGAGAAATTTGCTTAGAAAACATACAGTGCTAAAAAGACAGCAGTTTCATTCTGCAGATTGCGGTGTTTGAATACCTAAAATAGAAGACCACCTTGATATAATGCAGAATATATAACCAAGTGATTTTAGTTCCTGATAGATCATAACATTTCTGTTATGTGCTTTGAATATGTAGAAGATACCGTACTAGTGATGTAAATACTTGAGATGTGTTGCCTTGGAACATTTGCATATCTATTCTCCAATGGCTTTGTCGTGGCTCCTCCTGAGTCTGTTCTTCCTGGGCCTGCCTACCCATTTTCTATATCTGGTAATGCCTCAGCTCTGCAATCATTAAAAAGGTCCATTTTTGTCCCTGTGGCTCATCTTTCTTCTTTGTCAGCTTCCTTTTAATAAACTGGATATGGATAATATATGGATTATGGTAAGTTATGTATCATTGGAACTTTGCCTATCCACACTACCTAATTAGATGACGCCCATTAGAATCAAATTTTCAGTGGATCTCAAGCTGCTGTTTCAAAAAACGTTCAAATAATGTTAGCAGTATGCTACCGATCTGGAGCATACTCTGTTGCGTATGTGGGGGTTTTTTGACACAAACGTTAAAATTGTACTTGAAAAATTGGCCCAAGGATGGAAATGAGTCTCAGGAGCTTGTGAGAAGGTTCTGTTTCAACCTACCGATGCATACAAGTAGCCACTTCTGGTACAAATATTTTCATAGTAGTATAGAAATTATACCAAATAATCTAAACTTGTTTTTAAAGCCTTCATGTATCTTAAAGGTAGGAAAAAGGAGATGGATAGGAAGCTGAAAATACATCTCCATTTATTCAGGAGTTGATGGCCTTATGCCCAGTTATTAACTTGGTGCTGGTAGATTTTTGTGAGGACTAAATTGAACAGGGTGCTTGCTGCCTGGCTGCTGTTGGGGATGAGTCCATCTGTAGCCTCAGGTTTTCTGACCACCGTGTGGAGGAGGGTGGCTAGTAGGAATCAAGAGAAGTGACTGTCCTTGCAGCCTTCCTCGGGTAGCCGACCTACCCATTGCTACAAATCCGTGCTTCTCAACACGTTTACTTTAGAGAGCTATTGGGCTCCCTCTTCTCAAATATCCTTCTTTGGTTTTTAGTATGGATGGGAAAACACAGCTGTATAACTGTATTACATTGTAAACTAACTGATTAGGACTCACTCACCTCCTTTCTCTATCAAAAATACCCTTGAGTGTTCAATTTGCCTGCTCCGTATCAGTACTTCAACAGGACACTTGTTCCAAGGGCTGTGATAATCAGTTCCCAGAGAGATCAAGCCCTATTCCTCCTTGCTCTGAGACAAGAAGAGGCATTTTGAAATGTGCTGTTTAAAAAGCTGTGTATTAGCAAAGGTTATTTCTGACTGGAACAAAATGCTATTTGATTCTATTTCAAATAGCTTTGAAAATCAGAACAATCTCTCCTGCTACCTATGTATAGATGAGAGGGGAGATGAAGTGCCCATGTCCAAGAGGCTCTGCTCAGAGGTTCTTGTGCCAATGGCATAACTAAAATCTACTCTGACAAGGTTTACTTGTGGAAAGCAAAACTAATGCTGGGGCCTAAAATGGCTGTCTCCACAAGAGCAAAACAGGAGACCTGAATGCTTACTAATAAGGAATTGCTGAAGACCTGTAATGTTGCACATAACTTTAGAATTATTTTGCTGCTTTAGGAATTATCTGGAGTTGCATTTTTTTTATAAATAACATTTACAAAAGGTAGCTATGTAATACAGGAGGATATTTGCATTTCCCTTTGTTTGGCAGACGTAATAGTCTTCTCACTAATAGGTATCCTTTCATAGCATGCACAAAGCCCTACATCCTTGTCAGACATCCTGTTCCTTAGGAATACTTTCTTGTGGGATTACTCTCTACACCAACCAGACCTGAAGATGTGTGGACATTTCTTGGATGATGTGCTATTATGTCTTGTTTGGCCTTATCGTTAATTAATTCCCAGTGGCAACACTTTCAATTTCATTGGAAGCCAATCAGTGGACCAAGGACAACACATTGAAAATCTGTGTACTCAAAAGTAATTGAACACTAAAAAAAACTCAGAAGTAATTAAAACCAACTTAAATCAGCAGTTACTTAGTATTCCCATTTTCCTAATGGAATAAGGGAGAAGCACTATGAGAAGGAGCATCTCGTGTGAACATGAGAGAGGAGTAAAGATGGGAGTGCATGAGGGGTGCTCAGTCAGGTGCCCAGTCAGAACAGTGGCTTCGTCTGGTCTTAGCGATGTTTTAGTCATTGGCAAAGAGCACATAGCACATACTACTTCATACACGTATGGAGAACGATAATCTCAAGGTATTCAAAGAAGAGAAGCCTAAATATGTCATCCCCAGAAAGATCTTACTTCTGTAGCATTGCAATGGGTTGAGCTGTTAGCAGAAATATCCACAATGACTGTGTTAACCATGGGATCACTGGTGGTGAATTAAGCTGGGAACAGCATGACAGCAGTTGACTGGAGCTCAGCACCTCCAGATTTCTGTTCTGGCAACTCTCCTCCCCCTCAAGCTGAAAATATGGAGGGAAAGATGACATCTGAGTGGTGGTGATTCAGACAAGTGTTTACCACTTCATTCAAATGCATATGCACAAAATGAGTGTGTCTTTCCACCTCCACCACAGTTGCTCTTCTTACTATGCAGGCCTGCTCAAGCCAGAGAGATTTCCAAAAGAAATTGCTTTTAAACTGTTATACTAGTCACAGAAATTAGGAAAAACATTTCTTTCTTCTTTCCCTTCTCACAGCCTCCCCCTGTGAGAGTTGGAGATCTCAGCAGCTTTCCTGAGGGACAGGGATCTCTGTGGGAGGGACGGAAGGAGCTGGCCCAGGGCAGGTGTTAGTGCCTTGGGAACGCAGAACCATGCTTTGAGAGCAGTGTTAAATTTTGCCTGCAGGCTCCCCTGAAAAGGAGCTACTTGAGTGGAGAATTTCTGGTTCACATCTGGTCTCTCCCTGGGTGACAGTCACCCCTTGCTGTCATCCCGCAGGGACAAGTAGGGCTGCAGGGTTTGAGACAGCTGGAGGCAGCGGTTTGGCAGCAGGTAACGCAGAGAGCAGCACGTGTCCAAACAGGAGATATGTTGCTTTTAACAGAGGGAAGAAAAGTTAAGGAAAACAGAACCAGTGACTTTGGAGAACTGAGAATGAAAAAGAGCAGTAAGGGGCTGGTGAAAACCTGAGCATGAGTTAACGGCAATCTAGATGCAATGCAGAGACAACAGTCAATCTGGGGTGACTTTTACCAGACTGAAGTTCTTGCTTACAAAATTTAAGCTTCCATCTTTGTATCAATTTTGCATCTTGTTATCATAGTGTTTGAAATCTAGTATTAAGCGCCAGGATCTAGCATGTATTTGCACGTAACTGTAGAGCCAAGAAGACTGTTGAGTCTTGGGCTCTTAACTGTATCTCTGGCATTAGTCTCATTAGTGGGTCATTGTCGTGGTAGTAGAGAAATTGAGATTACCAGGCTATCAATATGTATTTACCTCTCTTAGTCATAGCAATGACTCACTAGCAATACAAATTTTTGCTATTAATTCCCTCTTGTATGTAGTTTTCCATTTACCTACCACTGTGATGTTATGACATCATAACATTTTCTATTGTACGACTCAGTAGAACAAAAGACAATAGGACAAAAAATCTGTATGTGTCATTTGCGTCTGGATTTTTTGTTTAATTGCAGTTAAAATGACTTCTGATTCCTTTGGTTTAAAGGAAGAGTAGTGAAGATAATTTATCCAGTTTGATTTAAAATCCTCTGTAGCAAAAGTGTATCCTATATTTAATAAGATAAAACATACTTTGATGTCACTTGATGTCCTAGCTTTTGTAACTTAACCATGACTATAGTTAATATATATTCTTAAGCTAAAGATTATTTTCTTATGATAACTTTTTGGAATTCTGAAACAAATCTCCTTTTCCCACATTATTTCCTCCTTTAAGAACAAACAGTGCTTTGTTTTTTTCAAAGCAGTTCTGTATTAGAACATATGGATTCTCTTCAGCTTATAAAAACATTTGCAATAAAGGAAGACGCAAATCAAATATTGTAAATGTATATAAAATTCAGACCACAAATTAGGTCTATCAGGCTGAACGCCATCATCTAAGAGATGGAAAATATTTTTAAAATTTGTAATTTTTTGATCTTTCATGGGACTGAAGGTTAATTTAGATGGCAAGAGAAGTCAAACTTCTGTGTTACCAGCAGAGAACTCACTATTGGGATGGAGTAATGAGATAAAATATTAATATGTTTTTAATGGTCTTGATATACCGTTAAAGTGCTCCATTGCACCCAGATGATCCAAATGCAGGTTATTCTCTGCAACATGAAAATCAATTATTTGCAGAAAGAGGAAGAGCTCTCAGAAGAGGTCTCTTCCACTATTTGTTTGTAATTGTGTAAGACCATAAAATATTAAATGCTGGAGATATATATCTTACATAAGAACTGAACATTTGTTTACAAACATATTGTGGTTTATTTTCTCCTGTTTTTAAGTAAAAGAATACTTTAATTTAAAATTCTTCTATTTTGAGTGTACTGCTAGATGTCTTGCTTGTATATGGAAGATAACTATTGATCCCACTGAAAATGCACATAGACCTTATCTTAGCATACAGATGCCTCTGGGTAACAAACCCAGAAACACAAGCCTTGTTGATAGCAGGTCACCTACTTATGGATTTGGGATTTGACTGTGTTGTAACTCCTGTTCTGGACAGTCAGTGGCCTTTCCATAAAAAAAAAAATGAATTAGTGAGATCTCATTTGGGGCTGCGTTACACGCTGCTACGTAAAAAATGTAATATAACAAATTGAGCATGCCAATGCCCTGTTGTAAATTTCAAAAGGGCATTATTTCAAATTTCAAAGTTATTGAAATGACACGTTACTCAGAATGTAATGTTTAAGTTTTGATGTCTTACAAAAAAGCCCAATAACTAATGTGCTGATAAAATATTCACAAACAAAACCTTTGCTAAACAGGAGTTCAGGATGCTTGAGAGTGCTTCTTCTCATAGCCTTCCAGTGTACAGAAAAGCTGAGACCGAGACTGCAGAAAAACAGATGAGCAGAGTTCATGCAAGTGACAGTAATGTTGTAGTAGGAGATTTATAGGGAGAAATAAACCAGTATCTTTTATTAGACTAACCAATACAATTTTGAAAAAAAAAAAACATAAGCTTTTTGGGGTCTGATGCTTTCTGTCTGACATGGTTTGTACGCTCTAGCAGGGGCAGCACTGCAAAACCAGGTATTCATTCTCGACAGCTGCAAACCCACGTGCTTTTTCCAGCAAGCCGTAAGAACAATTTACTAATCAATGTTAGGCTGTCACAGAAACAAGTGCTTCACAAAGTAACTGGACCTGGAGATCGTGCCTGCTGTAACTTAGGCAGGTTTTCCTCGCTTGGCTGTCACCTGGGAACCTCCCACTTAAATTTGGACAAGCCTCTAAACTCGTGCTGGGAGAGTGCTGTAGGCAAGGCAAGGAAGGGAACTGGAGAGAAACACTGGGTGTCCAGAGGCTCAATCCAGAAACAGAAGGGGACGGTTTCTTTTGAGTTACCCAAAAGCTTATCTGGGTCTTTTTTCCAAACTTTATCAGTTGGTCTAATAAATGACATTGTTTCCCCATGTAAATCTACCTGTTCATATTCATAGACGATCATGACTATGAAGACACTTGCCTGAATGGCTCTTTGTCTGTTTCTCGGACACTCCCCTGATTTTTCATAAGTAATACCCTACATTGATTTTGGAACATGCACAAACTGATGTTGCTGTTGAGATTGCCTTTCCTCAGAGCCTCCTGCTAGGCCTGGGAGGAGAGTGCAAGTGTGTGTGATAACGGGCATAGGCTTGCCTGAGCCCTGCTGTGGAGGTGTTAGTTACCTGGGTGTTTCGTGATCTGCTTGGGGCACAGTCCAAAGAGCTGAGCCTGGGTCTGTGTTTGTTTTGGAAAGGGTAGAGTTTCTCATTGGATGATGAGAGAAGTAGGTCACCCAAGCCATGAGGGGCCACGAGGCAGCTGAGAGATGACACAAGACACTGGTTCCCTGCCAGTACAGGTGCTGCTACATTTGCTCGTTGTTAGCGACACACGTGATTTTCCACGTGTTCATCCTAAGACAAAGGTACGTTCTCCGCACTCGCAGGCTGTGCAGTGCCTGGAGGAGTTCAGCTCAGGCTTGTAGAAAGGCTTACAGCTACAAAGCTCAGACTAAACCACCCTACTTTATTTATATTTTTTTTTTAGCACAGCTCTTCCTGTTGTCCTCTGCTGGCTGGGAAGGCCGGTGGGCAGGGAGGGACTCCTGAGTGATTCACAGGCAGCTGTTGAAGACAGCGTGAATTCAAGCCATTTACAAAACCACCATGGAACCAGGTCCTTCCAATGGGAGTGTGGGTGACGGCTGGGAAGCAGCACTGAACGGCGATTTGGGAATGACCTCAAGCATTCAGCTGAAATGTTGTCACGCTCCCTTACTAACATGTTGCTATACTGCTTTGTAAGTTTGAACGGGGGATGATGACAGATTTTTCTCTTGAGAAAACGGAAAGTCTTTACAAGGTTGTTGCTTTGATTTCAGACAAGGCTTTTACAGTTTATCTTTTTCTCTCCTCTGGCATTCTCCCTGCTTGGGTGTTATGTCAGGTCAGCTCCTTATACAGCGGGGACTTCCTTCCTCCTCCCAGAACGCCCGAAGGCAGCGCTACCTCGTCCTGGTGGGCAAGGTCCCTTCTGCATATTGACAATGATTACTTTTTCCTCTCAGTTCTCCACAAATTATTGCAATTCCAGAAGGTTCCCTGGATGCGTGGGGTTTAGGCAAGGGCTCCCACAGCTTGCGCCTGGCCCTCAGAGATGCGGAAAAGACCCCGGCGATGAAAACCACAGGGAAAATTTTTAGAAAAACGCCTTTGTTCACCCCATGACCTAGCCAAGGGGTGCCCCTCGCGCAGGGCAGGGGGGCGGCACGGGGCTGTCCCTGTGCGCCCCCCAGGGCGGGCGGCAGGCCGGCCGCAGGCGCTGGGCGCCCTGAGGGGCGCTGGAGCTGGGGGAGGCGGTCCCGCCGCGCCGCCTGGGACCGCGCGCCCCC
>VYZW01024375.1:9075-43618 GCA_013401315.1 Balaeniceps rex | reverse complement strand
TTGATTATGGGGAGAGGGAGGTGTATAGGGGGTTCATGCGTGGGAGCGGCACGTATTGAAGGAAGAGATAGGTTGATGGGGAACAGCCGGTGCATGGGGGTGATTTGTGGGTAGGGAGCAGGGTGCGCTGGGGGGTTGGTCGGGGAAGGAGAGAGCAGGCTGCAGNAAGGAGAGAGCAGGCTGCAGCAGGGCTGTTTTGGGAGAGCTGGGTGCATGGGGGATTGATGCGGGGAGGGCAGCGTGCACGGGGGGGTTGCGGGTAGGGAGCGGGGTGTGTAGGGGAAGAGTGCGGTGCACGGGGGGTGACTGGTAGGAGGGAGAGAGGGCTGCATCTCTCGCCCCAGCGAGGATCTGTGCTGAGGAAGGACGTGTGGGAATGGGGAGGGGGCGTGCGGGTGCAGGGATGAGGAAGAGGAGGCGGTGGAGGAAATGCGTCGTGGGCTGCGCTGGGGGAGCGGGCCTGCGCGGTGGGTGGGTGTGCGTGGGGGGGCACGGCTGCAGGCTGGCTTCCTGGGGCAGGAGGTCTCTGCACCAGCTTCTGTGGCTGGGGGGTGGCCCTGTCCTCCTGGCACCCTTGCAGGGAGCTGGGCCAGACTCCCACCCCCCAGAGCATCCCAGGGCTGGGGCCTCTGCCCTATGGAAAGTACTGAGAAACTGTCTTGGGCCGTGGTGTGTAGCCATCTGATTTCCCCATAGCACCTGATTGGGGCATGCTCTGGGCTGGGAAAAGGCTCAGCTTGTCTAAAATGGCCACCTGCCTCATGGCCCAGCATTGACCCCAGTGCTGCGCACCTCTGGGCTCCCTGGAGCAGCCCCTCGGCCAGCCAGGTCTGCTTCTGAATCTGCTGCTCGCTCTTGTGGGCCCCAGGGATGGGGACAGGTGGAGCTGGAGACAGTTAATCCAGCTGCAGCATCCCTGGCAGCCCAGGGATGCCAGTGTGCTGAGGTGGAGCAGCATGTGCCATGGGCTGTCCCGGCCAGCGCACCTGGCTGTCTGCACAGCTAGGATGGGGCAGGATGTGGCCCACCTTGTCTCCTAGCTGGGTGGTCTGGCAGTTAGCAAAAAGTGCTCCTTGCTGAGCCATCTGTGGTATAAACTGCATATATAGGACCCATGGCACATATAGACCCCTGCTCTCCTTCCAGAGCAGATCTGTGCTCCTGCATGGGGCAGAGCAGACCTGGCGGGTCACTAAAGCCACCATTCGGGCTGTGGGGCTGCCTCCCTGGTCCCAGCCTCTGCCTGCAAGCAGTTGGGAGATTGGGGTGCTGGCTGAAGCCCCCTGCTCTGGCACATGTTTCCTCGCTGCCTTACAAATGGGCCACCTGCCCTGGACAGGTGATGGGGGAGTGGGCTCTGGGCAGTTGATATTTGCTGCATTTTCATACCCGTTGCTCGGGAAGTGGAACGGAGTCCTTGAACACTCCTCTGTCGCATGGTGTGTGCACTGGAGGGGCTGCTCCAAGGGCACCTGTGCTCCCCCATCCCTCCAGGTAACTTGGCAAGCTGGTACCTGCAAAAACAAGTTTTACACCTGAGTGCCTTAAATTCAGCAGGCAGGTTTACTTGCGTTCCAGTAGAGAGATCTCTTCCTAAACCATGCTTTTTTTTTTTTTTTTCACTCTTTGAGCAGCATGTGCTGTGTCTGTGGACTCACTGGACGATGTTCTGGTCCCTGCAGGTTGAGATTCTGAACGAGGCCATCTTCCTACGCAGCAATGGCACCCACGCTTGCTACCGCCCATCGCCGGCGCTGGTGGATGGCATTCACAGCCATCATTGAGAACCTGCTCTTCTCTGCTGTCTTGCTGGGCTGGGGGTCCCTCCTCATCATGCTGAAAGCAGAAGGGTTTTATTCCTACCTGTGCCACGAGTCAGGTAAGGATGCTCTGGAGACTTGTGCGAATAAGTTGCTGCTGAGGTTTGCTGGTGTGGTTGCTGGTGTGGTCTTAGGCTAGTGTGGAACTGGCTAGGGTAGGGCTGAGCTCCAGGTCAGTCCTGGGGTACAAGGAAGGGATGTGTGCTCCTTTCCAAAACCAATGGCATCCTTGTGATGGTGTAATGTGCCTGTAGTTGCTGTTGCTTCGCAGAGTGATTGGAAAAGAAGCCTTAAAGATTAGGTGAAGCTTCTGATGGCCAAGTGGAAAAGGGTGTCCAGAATTCTTCCTCTGCACAGTGGCCTGGCTGATCTCTGCAAGGGAAGGCCCGATGGGTTCTGGAAGATGATGATTTGTGGGCAGGGTGTCCTGAGTTTGTAAGAGGAAACAATGGGCACCCTTTCCTTAGTGGTAGGAAAGAAATGGGTGAAAATGAGATTGGGGGAGTCCAGTGCTGCTGTTGAGAAGTTGCGGAAGTAAATGCTACTGACGTTTTGTTCCTCTCCTTCTTCAAACACCTAGGATGTGCTCAAACGAAGCTGTGTCTCTATGAGGGCTTCAGATCCACCTTCTGGCCTAGCCAGAGGAAGTGGTTATCTGTGTTGCAGACACAGCCTTGCAGGGAAGGAGGCAATCTTGTGGTGTGGGAAGGATAACCCTGGGAAAAACAACATGTAGGTGGACATATATCCCTAGTCTGGGCATGGAGAGGATTGTGGTCTGGGGAATCCCACAGTGTGGTAGGGTGGACAACAGAGTTAAAAGGAGCCTGAGGGTAAAGGTGTGGTGTGGATTTGGAAAGCTGCTTTAGTGATAGAAGGTTTGCACGTGCTCAGAGAAAGGAACAGCAGAGTGCAGAGGGGCAAGAGGTAGGGGTTTGGGCTCTGTCCAGAGATGTGTGATGGTGGATGAGATGAGAAGGTGGATCAGCCCGTTCAGGGCTGGTGAGCATGGAGATGGAGCAGGAAGCAGTAGGGGAAGAAAGAGGTGGAAATAAGAGCATGGACCCCAGAGCTCTCAGTGGGTAATGGCTGAGAATAGTGGGGGAAATCTGAAATGTGGGGAAACAAAGTCCAAGCAAAGAGTGACTGTGAATAGTTGTGGTGATACTTTGTTTTTTTCTCATTCATCAGGTGCTTGTTATGGTGTTCTCTTCTTCTTTGTGTGCCTGTGAGCAGCTGCCTCAGTCTTGTAGAGCCTGGGTTGGTGCACCTGGCAAATATGCACATGTTTGAGTCTTCTACTAGCTGTTGCTTGGCTGCTTAATCTCCTTCCTATCCTTTGCTCATAGTGCAATGCTTCCAAGCGTGTCCGTGCCGCTTAGGTCTCCAGTGGCGCTCCAGACTGCGTGAGGGAGAGTCCTGAGCAGCTGGAGACTGTTTAGGACTTCTGTTCAAGGCTGCTCTGTTGTTGCCAAGCCATGGTGACTTTGTCATGGGTCTGTGCTTAAGAGACTTCATTAAACCTATCGGGTGGAGGCTTCCTGCCACCAAGATAAAACACATGAGAGTTGATAAGCAAATGCTGACTGTCTCCAAAAGCAGCCATTTTCCTATCTGCTTCCTGAGATGTGCCCTGCTGACAAAAGCCCCACTTACTTGGGGCCCACCTCCTACTCTTTGCTTTGATTGCTTTCAATTCATCTGCCTTTGCCCCAAATCAGCGAGATTCACCTTGGCTTCTCACCCATGTTTGCCAATCTGTGGTCTGTCTGGCTCTCCCTGTGGGAGTTCCTGTTCCACAGACCGCAGGGAAGATGCAAATGTTTGGACAGTGGTGAAATTGCTGTCCTGGGGGCAGTTTCTTCCAGTAACCAACTTGTGCCCTGAGGCAGGAGATCTTAATCCCTGAAAAGAAATTTAAGTAGTCAAATGTTCTCATTGTCCTCAAACTGCTGAACTGGTGATGGCTTGTGATGAGCATCGAGGACCAGTTATGCTGGTTTCCTCATTCATCCATCCTTACTCACTTTCTTTTCTCTGTTTTTGTCCTCATTGTAATAATCTCAGCGATTTGGTAGGGAAGAGTCCTAGCTCCAAGTGTGGGGAGAGCGGACTCCCTCGCAGCTGCCCTGCAGTGGTCACTGAATGACTGGCACCAAGCTGAGTTTGACCTTTGCTGGGATTAGGATGGCACAGTGATTGCCTTTCTCAGCATAACCTATTGAATCCTGCAGCCTGAGTGGGTACTTGGCTGGAAGGTTGGTGCAAACAAATTATAACTAGTAGCCCTTGGGCACTTGTTGTTCCTTATGCTGCTGTGTGCATGTAAGTATTGCAAAAAAAAAAGAGACTTTTCCTAATGAGCCAAAGGTTCTTGGCAGGGCTTTTCGTTTGTCAGCAAAAGCTCTTGCACTTTGTGATGCCTTCCAACGAAAGAGAAAACTAGACCTTGTCCCTTCTGCAGGGTCTTCTCTGAAGGTAGCAACAGCTGCCCAGAAAGTGACTGCAATTCATGAAGAGCTCCTTGTCTTCCTGTTGAATCCCCCCCTTTCCCTGCCTGCCCTTGGCTTCTGGTATTGGATTTTACTCGGCCACCGTGCAAACATGTGGGGTCTGCCAGACTCTTAACTCTGTTGCGTGAGGGTGGAGATGGACACCTAGAAAAAAATCCACATCGAAATAACAAATATTTTTAAAGCAATTGTGCAACAGGGTTTGAGCGGGGGGTTGTACCTGTTCTGGGCAGCAGGTTTGGCCACATCCTGAGAGGTATGCTTGAAATTTGCTGACGAGGAGTCTGGTAGTGGCACTTTGTTCCCATTTTAATTTTACTACACTACTACTTGGCCTTTAACCAACTGAAGCAGCATCTTTTAGTCAGTACGAGTGCTGATTCTGCAGTCTTTATCAGGATTTGGGCCTTATCAGCTGTTGGGGAACTTGATCTGTTCAGGGTGTTTGCATTGCTGCGATGTTACTGGGATTGGGAAGCTCAAGGCTTGGGTCAGAGACATGTTTAAAAAAAAAATCTTGAACTTGATAATCTGTTCACGAAGAGCAGAGATAAGGAGCCGGTTGGACAGAGGGCCCTCCTCTAAGATAGGGCTGCAGAAAACCAAAGGGATGACAAGCTCATTCACTTACGGCAGGTTAATGCGCCTTAATACGGGCATAGGAGGAAGGTGGTGCCTTACAGCTCTTTGCTCTTATTTATTTTGGGTCTGTGGTGGGGAACTTGCAGTCTGAAGGGCACTTCCAAGCTGGTAAGATGTGACGATGGCTTGTGGAAAGGCTGTGCGTGTGACCCTGTAAACAGGAAAAGAGTAAATGTCGTAAACGTTCAATTTCTACGGGAGACACGCTGTGTTGATTAGCAGCTGTCGGTGGTATCGGAGAGCTGCACGGGAAGGTGTCACCCCTGGGTGAGAATTGCCGCAAAGTGAAACTGCGGCTGGGGAGAGAACGTGAGTTTAACTGGAGGCTGTGCCTCAGTTATACGAGGCTTTCAGCTGGGTGCCCAGAGAGGGGATCCTGGAAGTGCAAGTGGATGGGCAGGCAGAGAGGGGAAACCCGAATAAATTGCATTTGCAGTGGTATAAAGCGAGAACATCTCCTCCCAGTTCCAAGAAGTATGACACCATCCTGAAAAGAGAAAACATGTTCTTATGTGGGCAGACTGCAGATCGGTTGTTTGCACATGTCTTTCACTGTGATTTTTTTTTTTTTAACCAGTGCTCCCAGACTCTTTGGCCCTGATTTTTTTTTTTTTTTTTAATATCTCTTTTTCTTTCACCCTTTTTAAAAGAGGAAGGTGAGGCTGTGCAGGCTGTGTCCCACAGAGCTATTGTCAGGGTGGCTGGGGGTGTCTTGCCTGCTTGGCTCAGTCTGATCCATGAAACAAGATGAAAGGAAACCTCCTCTCTGCTATCTGAGATGGCAGTCACTCTTGAAAAAGCCAGACTCATTCCTCTGGTAATGTGGTGTGTGCCTGGGATTTGAAGAGGTCAGCAAAGAGTAGTTAATGATTGACCCTCTCATGAAACCTACAGCACTTAATTTGGGAGAAAGGATGACTTTAAATGTTCCAGTAACAGCCTGAACAAATCCCAGCGATGAGCTTGACATAAATGATTACCAAGGCAGCCTTCCTCTCACCTAAGCTGTCATTCTTTAAATAGTAACTTGAACTACTAATTGGGCAGTAGAAATCCTGCTGCTTGTAGGGGGAGCGCTGTAGGAATAGGCAGTATGTTCTTGTAATTGCTGATAAAGACTTGCAGCTTCTTCTAGCTTGACAGTGAGACAGCGGTGAGCATACATGGACATGGACTGAGCCTATGCTGCTGGCTTACCTGGGTGGCACTCTTGCATGTCAGACCTGGCATGCTTGCATGCAGGTGGACTTGGCAGGAGAATTTGGGAAGGGCACCACTGTCGGCACAGAGACAGCCCTTCCCCAGAGCACTGTGTCAGATGGAGCCAGGCACGTAGGAGACTTTCAGTGTGGCGTGCACTGATCTGGAACGGGATCTGAGCTGTGATTGAGGGGAAGCTGCTGTTTGCTGTAACCAGGTGCATTAGGTAGGTGAGTAGTTAGGCAGGTTCTCTGCCCATTAATCTCCTCCTAGCTGCATGTCATATGCTGCCACTTGCTTTCCTGTGCTGGTGACCTGCTGGCACGTGAATCTGTGCTCCCCAATGAGATGGCTCTCAGCTGGACCTTGTGCGTGCTGCACACACCTGCAGCTCCTCCAAAATGTTCTATTTATGGAGGTGGCTCAAAGGATCAGAGGATGTCAGGGTGCCAAGGGCTGCTTGAATCATTTCCATTACGCCTCAGTGGATCTTCTCTTGTTGCTCAGGGGCTGCTTCTATTTTCACAATCAATTTGTATTTCCACACAGCACTGTTGTCAGGCCCCTCCTTGGAGCTGGCGATGAGCAGCTGTAAACAAGGTAGTTGGTACAAGCAGGGACTGAAGTTTGGTGCCCTGTTCCCAGCCTTCCTGGCTGCAGCCAGTCTTCAGAGAGGGCCAAGTTTCCTTGCTGTTTCTGAGCTGTGTCCTCTTCACCTCCTGGTGTTGCTGCTCATTGTGAATGCCATCGGAGGGTCTGCTAGCAGGCATATGCTGTGGGAGCTCCTTG
The DNA here is from genome assembly GCA_013401315.1 of Balaeniceps rex. Taxonomy (NCBI): domain Eukaryota; kingdom Metazoa; phylum Chordata; class Aves; order Pelecaniformes; family Balaenicipitidae; genus Balaeniceps; species Balaeniceps rex. The sequence goes on along the minus strand of VYZW01024375.1, from coordinate 36,654 downwards.
GGGTCACGTTGCAACTGTACATGTCAATACATTAACAGTAATTCATCTGCTCCAGCTTTAAATGCTGAATATTTCTGTTTTGAGATCTCTTTTTTGGGAGGGTTGACAGGCTCTTTAATGTGTGCAGCCAGAAGTTACAAGGTCACTGCACTGTCCATGTCCCTCCACCCTTCTTCCACTCCACAGCTGAGCTATCTCTGTGGAGTGCTGACACAGGGAAACCACTACTACTTTGTCACACTTTTTTTTTTTTCCCCCCTCTTGTTTTCCCAAGTTTAACCTCTCGCCCACATCTGTTTCCTGTGAATTCATCTTTGTGGAGAGCCTAAAAAGTCCTGATGCTGTGGGTGAAGCTGTGTGCCTGTGCCTGCCTCATGGAGATGCTGTCAGCAGTCAGTGTTTAAGATTCTGGGCCACACCAAGAGGAGATTGTGAGGAAAAAATGGATAAAAAAAGACTGAGATGTAGTGTGAAAACTGCAGAGAGCCTCCCAAGTCTGTCCAGGACTGATTTCTAAGGATGTGACTTGGGAGCCTCAGGCTGGAGTGCTGTCTTCCCTGCAGAAGGGATGCTGGTGGGACCTGTGGCCTTTCAGGGATATCTCTGTTGCTTACTCTGGCTATTCATGACTAGCAGGGCAGGAGAAGGGACAGGTTAAGTTATCAATGAGGAGCACATGGCAAAGGGAAGGAACAAACAGTCATCGCTGCCCACAGGCAGTTTGAGACCATCTTAGTGAAGGTGTTGGTGAGACCTGTGTAAATGGAGAGAAATGCTGTGTGCCTTCCCTGGAGTGCTGGGAGGGGACAGAGGAAGGTTTGCAGGCAGCTTGTAAGCCTCAGATATCAGTGTCTGAATTCCTGCTAATACCTGATGTCTGGAAGGTGGAGCGTTATTTGTTTGCAATGGACACAAAGCTGGGAGGGTTGTTTTGGCCAGCTAGGAGAACCAGGGTGAAACTAGTAACTGTAATGGTGCTGAGGCTTGGGTAGAAGGGAAGGAGTTGAAAGACGGGGCTGTGTGATCTCCAGAGACGCAGGGAAGGCAAGAGCAGTCAAGGGGATCTCCTCCACGAGCCGCACCAAACAGTGGATGTGAAGTCACTTGTATGTGAGGGATTCCTTCTAATTAACTAACTAACCAGGGCTCGCTGGGAATCTCTAGTCGTGCTTCATGCAGATGGTTGCGTAGGTGACTTCTCTCTACTCCTCCTTTAATATTGAACTTTGTCAGATCAATTATTAAATATGGAGGAGAGCATTTTATGTCACTGGCTTGCAGCAGCAGTAAGAAAGCAAGTGCTTTGTCATACCAGCAAAGGTTACTTATAAGTCAGATAAGCTGTTGGGAGAAGGAGAGGTGGAATGCATTAGAGCTCTGGGTTAATGAAAGTCTAAAGGCACACGTGCTTGCTTGAGGAGTTGTAAGCCACCTTGGGATAGGCTTGTAACAGGAGCAGAGTTGACATGAGGCAGTAAAACTGCTGCTGCAAAGAAAAGGGAACTACGTCTTTCCTTTTTTTTTTTAACTGTCCTGTTTCTGTCTCTTATACAACGTGGGCTCTGTTCAGCGTGGGAGTTTGCATGTGGAGTTCCTCATGTAAGGGCAAGAACAGAAAGCTGGAGATACAATTGATCTGTGTAGCCTAAACACAGTTGGAAAGAATAGAAAATGCTAATTATGGGGCAGAAGTTAAAGATGCATCAATCTTTTAATAAATGGAGAAGGCAGGTGAGCTGCCAGCCCTCCTGGGAACAGGGTAGTTAAATCCAGGAAGGATTTTTCAGAGCCAGGGCAGTTGGGAAGCAGGGTGGCTACTGCAAAGCCATTCCTCATCCCGATGCCTGCAGTGACGGTAGGAAGCTTTTTATTTGAGCAGGCTGTTGCTCTGTGCCAGGCCTTGTCAACTTAGTGTCTGGACCTGAAATAACTGATTTGGTTGTAGTTATCGCTCCCAGTTTAGTTAGGGAAAAGATCTGTGAGAACATGCCAGTTGTAGATTAGGAGGACCTTATTTTTGTATTAGTCCCTTCAGGTTCTGCTGGATTTAGTTCCCTGTAATTGCCAGGGCCTTGCTGTATTGTTTTTTTCATAAATTAATGAATCTCTGTCCTTAGGTTGTTACCCTGCTGCTGCTTGGGATACATGTCCCCTGGGTGCCTGTGCATCCTTTTCCTGCTCCCAGCTGAGGTCATCAGCTTTCCCTTGTCCTTCTGCTGCTCTTCTTTCCCTTCTCCATTTCTCACTCATTATAATAAAATATGGGGCGTGCAGGGTGTATGCCCAGTGTGTTGTGGCACCCTGCGTGCGGGGCTTTTCTCTTCCCTCCTTCCTGCAACGCTGCAAGCCTCATCCTAACACACTGCAATGATGATCCTCTATCATCCTGTGTAGATAACACCACCAGCAGCCCTGAACACGAGAACAGCACAGTTTCAGAGCAGAAGTGGCCTTCCTGCAACGCCCAGGATGAGATGCTGAACTTGGCCTTCACCATTGGGTCCTTCCTGCTCAGTGCGATCACGCTGCCCCTGGGAATTGTCATGGACAAGTACGGCCCTCGCAAGCTGCGGCTGCTTGGCAGGTTGGTGTCCTGGGCTCCCCAGGTGGGCTGAGGGGTGAATTCATGCGTTGTCTGGGGCAGATGGGTGCTGTTTGGGCACTGTGCCTGTTGCGGGGTCCCTGCGGCCTCGGGAACTGTATGAGGCTGGGAGCTACTGGGAGCTGCTGGCCATGCACAGGGCACTGGAGCAGCTCTGGGATGATTCCAGAGCAGTGAATTGCTCCATAAGGGAAGGGCCTGGGACTTCACAGTCCGCACTTCAGCTCTCCAGTGTTGCTCTGTGCTCCCTGGCCAGATGGAGCCTGGAGGAAGAGTGGAGTCATTTGTGAGTCATGGAGGATAGCTTTTTCCTTGAGCTGGGAGCTATGTCCTGAGAGGCACAAAACCAAGATGTTACGTCATAGTTTGCAAGCTGGGGAGTTAACTTGGGGATAAACACATCCTGCCTGCCTTTTCTAGGGCCCTTCTCTGCCATGTGGTATATGTTGCTTTCTGCCTCAAATAGCAAGGTCATTAGCTGCTTCTGTCATGGCATGTAGGGATTAGTGACTTGTTGGGCACAGTGGACCCCAGCACTGCTGAATTTTACTGCACTGAACCATACCAGAAGCTAAACTGGCCCGTGGGCAGAGTGGGGAAAAACAGGGCAAGTCTCTGACTCAGACCCTACCAGAGAGGAGCAGGTAAAGGCTGTGAGTGCTGTGACCACAGCTGCGTCTTGGGATGAAGGCTGCTGCTGTCTCTGGTCACCTCGAGGTGAGGGCTGGCAAAGCTCCATGCTGGAAAACCAGTAGGGAATTTGAGTCCAGCAAGAGCTGCGTCACTACTGGGAGGAAAGGTTGCTGCCCCAGCCCTTACGCAAGGTTTGTCTGTAATATTTGGGTATTTCCTGGGATTTTTCTTTCCAAATCACCAGCTTCCCTCCCTCTTACAGAAATTATACTGTGCTTGCTTAATGAGGTGCTGAGGAGGTAGAAGCATATGTAATTTACTGCATTTAAGGCTGTCTGTAAGAAACTCATGGTTTTGGTTCCCTTTCAGTGCCTGCTTTGCTGTGTCCTGTGTGCTGATTGCGTATGGTGCCAGTAACCCAGACTGTAAGTAGGCATTTCTCTGCTGAGCTGGGAGGGCCTTGGGGCTGTGGCTCAGGGTTTTTTGGGGAAGCAGACAAGCATGCATGGCACTGCGTGCTCTGACTGTCACACTTCCAGTGCTGTACTGGGGTCTTGCTGAGGACACAAGCCAAGCATCTGCTGGCCAGTGGGAACTAAGTGGCTCTGGGGAGGGCTGGTGTTTCACAACCCTAAGCGGAGACCATAGCAAGGGCCAAACATCTGAGATAGCCAGGTCTCTCAGCTTTGTGTTTGGGCAGGGCTAGGTCCTGTAAAGGAGGAATTCCAAACAAGTTAGTGGCGTTTTCAGGGTTGGGAAATAGGTAATAGCACACAATGTGTAATTGGCTTTCTCACCAGGGATAGATGGAGCTTGCTCCTCAAGACTAGATAGTGAGATGACACTTTGAATCCAGTTCTTTCAAGTAAATCTTCCTTTTAAGACCCATTCAGACAAGCTGCTTCAGCAAGTCTGTTCATTAGAGAAAAGAAATCCTTCCATCCTGAACTCTGTTTTGGAAGAGAGCGAGAGCCCTGGCCCTCCCCCTCTCTGTGGCTGGGGAGATGGGTGCTGGGTCAGGAATGGCGTGGCATGTCCTGAGGGTGTTGATCCACCAAGGTTTTTGTCAGGGCTCTGTCTCCTTTCCCTGTCCACCCCAGTAAAAGCTAAAGGCGTTTTTTATTGTTGCAGCTCTGTCTGTGCTGATATTCATTGCACTGGCTCTGAATGGCTTTGGTGGGATGTGCATGACCTTCACGTCGCTTACGGTAAGTGAAGAGTTATTACCTGACTCTCTTTTATTCCTTACTATGGCTGTGTGAGCTGGGCTAGCAGGAAGGAACAAAGTGGATGTTTTGCCTGTGGCTTGAATAGCACATGGTTTTGTTTGGTACAAAGGGTCAGTCACTCTCTTACCTAAAAGGCTGAGTACTAGGTGGTTATTCTAAGGCTTTTTTTCCCCAGTCCTTTTTTTTACCTGCCCTTTGCATCTCAGGTGAAGGTGGTGGTGGGGGAAAAACGAAGTGTTTTTGCCTAGGACTCAAATTGTCATATGCCTGTACATGCAGCGCTCAGCTACCTGGCACAGGCTGGATATGTGTTTGCACTGGATTTAGCATTGACATACTGCAGGAAGAATCAGTAGGGCACAAATTCTTGCAGCTGGGTATGACCAGCTTTCTGCAAGCGCAGTTTGCATCTCACCCCAGGAAAAGGGTTGTTCTTGAGCACAAAAGCTTTTGCTCTCAGAATGGTGAGAGTCCCTTCCAGGTTTCCTTAGAAATGCTGCCTTGTTGAGTGTACCCAGTTCCATCTGCACAGCCCACTTAGATCTGTTTAGTCCGTGGATCATCTATATTTTGGGGTTCTTTTTGCCTGGAGACAGAAGCAGTATCGTCCTCCAAGTAGCTACTTCATTTTCTACCTCATTACCCTGATCCTTGTCAGTGTGGCTGAAACAGGACCTGGTGGAAAGTCTCCCAGAAAACAGGCTAGGAAGTACTGATGTTTCTTGGGCTGTGGCTGAAAAATTTTGGATTTGGACTACATTAGCTTGAACTTGCTGCTGAAGTAAAACTTTCTGTTAAGGTTACCTCTAATTTAACAAGGCTTAGACACTGACTGAACAAGGCTCAGTCACTGGCTGAACTCCTGAGACCTAAATTTGGCGGAGGCTGGGGTTACAGATCACTGTGTGTACTGTGATGTTGCTGTTGCTTTCATATATTCAAAGCTTTCAAAACTCTGTGCAGGTGTCGGTCTCTCCTTCGTATGTAGTGTTCTTCAGTGGAAGCCTTGGCCATGGTCCCAAAGAACCATGGGGCAAATGTCATCCTGCCACGCTTCAAATAAAAGCAAGGAAGAGAGGAGCACATCAGTACTGCTGTGGGAGAGGAGAGGATTCCTATCCTGCTGCTGCCAGCATTGGTCATTGTCTCTCTGGGTGGTTATTAACAGGTCACAGGTTATTTTAGAGCCACTGGTAATGATAGGAGGGAGGGCAAGGATAGGGCAGAAGTATATTGGATGAGCTGTACTGTGGCTTTTAGCACCAGAAGTAAGCAAAGCCACTTATTAGCGCCCTCATTAGTGAGCCAGTTCCGCAGCACTAAGGAGGTACAGTGGCAGAAAAAGGTCAAATCTTCCAAGAAGAGATCCAAGCCTTGAGGAGGTCTGTAGTAAGTAGCGATGCTGTGAGCTCACACAGGGACACCTCAGGTGGAGCCCATCCCCTCCAGACAGTAGTGTCTTTTGTAAAGAGCTGAGGTGGCTTCAGGCCTGACTTCTCAAATCCAGATTCAGATGTAGCAGCTTGTGCCTCCCTGCAGAGCCGCACAGAGGCATTTCAGTACCTGAAGCATGTGAATGTGATTAAAAACAGTCTAAAGTGAGAGGGAAGCGCTTCTTTACCCGTATCACAGCATAGCTGTGGTGGTGACTGTCAAAAGCAGGTGTGTTTTGCTCATTGGCAGCTTACTGCTTTGTCCCTGCATGGTTCTGCTTGCAAGCTGGGGTGTTCATAGTTGGTGTGTCAAGAGCCATCTTCTGCGGTGACATGGTGATCTCTTGTGGGTCCCTTCCACCTGTGGCCCGTGGAGACAGGGAGTGTGACAAGGGAGGGACAGAGGGATGACAGGTCCATGGCTTGCAGGCTCCGGGCGATGTGGCTTGCACACACTGTGCTCTGCATTGTGTCCAGGAGAGGCTGAAGTGAGTGCTGAAAGGGGAGACTTGAAGACCTTTTTAAGGACTTTCATTACACAGAGGTGGTGAGCACTAATCAACTTCTAGTGCCAAGTAAGCTCATTCTGGCTGATGCAGGCACTGACTGCTGAGTGCACACGTGCACACACAAATCAAAGCAAGGTGACTTCCTTCTCCTGCCAGCTGCAAGTGACCTGAAGCGCTCCAGGAAATGGGTCAAACCCACTCGTGCATGAGCTGGTCCTCTGCCACCCCAGGCGGGTTACAGTTGCTGCTTCGTAGCAAGGGTGGCTGTGAAGGGAGCACCTGCAGCGTCTGGGGTTGGGATGCTCCCTGGGTGCTGCGGCTTGTGGGGCTTCATCAGGTGTTGAAACCTTCTGGGACACCTGCATGCATGGGCATGGTGTGATCTGATGGGAGGGCAGGAGACGGGGATCCTCAGTGCCTGTGCAAGGGATAAATGGGATCTCTGAGGATTACAGCCTGGGACAGTACTCTGTGAAGCTTTGCCTCTTGGGTTTAAAGTCTTTTTCAGTAACAAGTCCCCAGGGTATCATGAAAGCACATGGCAAGCTGCGGAGCCAAAGCAAGCTGCCATTCCTGGGTGCCTTGCGTTGTGGCTTGGGGAGGAGGGGGAGTGAGCGAGCGGTGCTGTTCCCAGTTCTGGGAACAAGGTCAGACTGTGCCTGTTGTTAAAATGCAGAGGGGAGATTTCTGCCTCGTGACTTGGTCTTAGCCAATATAAGTGAAGATTGGAAATGGAAACAGATCTGTGTTGGTGGCTCTGACAGCAACACAGGAATCTGGCGCTGGTTCTGCTTTGAAGCTATTTCATGCAAAGAAATAAACATGTGTGATAAATTACCACAAAGAGCCTTTTATAGATTGTTTTCTGTCCTGTTTTCCTTTCAAAGAATTACAGCTGCTTTGCTCTTATTTTCTGCTACAAACAGCGCCCTTTAATCGGAGGCGGGGGGCATCTCTGCGTAGGGAATCTTCTCTGCTCGGAAATATCAGGGAAAACTTAGGGCTCTGATCTTTTGTTTGGAGAATGGGAATTTCCATATGCTTTGGGCAAAGCAGGCAGTTTGAGGCTTTCCTGGAGAACATATTTTTAGTGTCTGTATAACTTCCAAATATACCCCTGATAGGGAAAACAAACTTCAGCTTGAACAAAAATACCATTCTCCAGTAGTCTAGTTCTCAATCCGTTGACTTTTTCCACTGTTCTTGCAAACAGTCCTTGCAAGAGGAGGAAAACTGGGTTTGGTAATACTACTGTGGTATCATTTGTATATGGATTGTCTCCAGGAAAAAGCTGAAAAAATTACAAAAAATGGTCGAAGGTCTTAAATTCACTGTAGGGCAGATGAGAAAATCTACAAGAGGAAATTATTTTATCAGTTTAGGATTGCATACCTGTAATAAAGGACTCCAGGAAAAAACAGTTATGGTATGGCAAAATTAAGTTAGTAGCTTTCAGACAGGGCATAAAGTTAATAATACATTGAGTATTATTGACCTTTAAACAGAAGGTGTAAGAGTTTCTGTCATTGTAGGTCTTCCGGAATTGGGGCTGTCATACCAGAATGGGCAGAAGTTGGTGGAGTCGTCCCTTCTGGCCTGTAGGGATAAGATTAGAATGAGGATCAGATCTTTTTGGTGGCAGAAAAACAAAGAGCCCACTTGCTCTGTGGCTTGGGTTTTTTCTCTCTATGGTTCATTTTTTCCAATGCTTGCTGCTATAAAGACAGCATGAAAAATGGCTTAGTAAATATTGTGTGTTATTTTAGTAGTTGGTCTTTAGATGAGACCTGCACAGGCATTGCCAGTGCTGGCACTCGCAGTCTGAGAGGTTTTCTGACTGGGCATGGACTATTTTTCACTTTGCCTGTCCTCTGCCTCTCCAGGTAGTCTCAGATTTCTTTTCCTCCCAAGTGCTCAGTGTTTGCAGTTTCTGCTTTGATTGGGTTGGATAAGACCTTAAATCTCCTAGGTCCAATTTTTTTTAAATCTAGCTGCTTGCTTGGTGCCAAATAGGATTTTAGGAAAACTCTAGCCTTTCTAGGACTTCTGTGCCCATCGAGGCAGAAGCAGACATGGATTTTCCTGGACACAACTGCTTGCTTTCAGGCCTGCTCTGTATCTTCAGCAGCCCTCAGAGCAGGAGGATCCACCTGGGAGTTGCTTGTCTGCTGTATGAAAAAGGCTTTTTGTGATCTCTGGGGAAAACCAGCCTGAGCCAAGAAGCAGCTGTGTTTGTGGAGCTCTTGCCCTGTTCTGAGCTCCCCAGCAGGAGCAGCTGTTTGTTGTAATTTCTGGAGATTATTTTAGGTTTGGGGTATTTGAGATTAAATGAATGCCCTGCCTGGTGACAGTGATTAGCCTTTTTGCAACCCGCAGATGCTGTTTTCTGGGGTGTGTATTTGGGCCACTGCTTCCAAGGAGAGATTTTTGTGCCTGGTAACAGACCTTTGGATCCTTTGCCGTTTCCTGTCTGCAGCTCCTGAAAGCGGCCTGTTGGCAGCTCTCCTGCATGCAGGGATCTGGGGATGGGTGTGGGGATCCTTGCTGCAGAGGAGTGCAGTGTTTTCTGCCTCTGCTGTGTGCGTCTGCTCAGGGTTCATCAGCAGCACCAGGCTCGGCACATCATTGCTGCTGTTCCCTGGCTGGGGTTATATGAGGACCTGGAGGCTGCACTGCATAGGAAGCTCTGCAGTGAGACCGAGGGATGATAAACAGCCAGATGGATCCTAGAGTGTTCCTGCACAGGAATACTTGTGTTGTAAACACGCTGGTCCTGCCGTGACACAAGCCAGATTTGCTTGCCTTATATGCTGCTCCTGGGAAAGATGGATTTGTTTTTCAGCAGTGGAAGGGGAATGTGATGACAGCATTTGCTTGCTCATACTCGGTCTAATGTTGTCTGAATCATTTTGTTCAGCAGCATCTTTAAACAGATAAAATGCTGGTTATGCTCTTAGTCCTAGAAGGCACCCACAGTGTCCTGCTTTGAGGCCCTCTGAGGCTGACGTGGTAGTGATACCCAAGTGAATGTGGGGAGTAAGTGACCTGAAAAAGGAGGTGGGAGGGAAATCTGCCTGCCTGCCTGCAGCAGAATCTCTGCCTGTTGACCAGCTTCAGGAGGTATCAGCTGAGCTCTCTGTAGCCTATAACTTCAAAGTTTCTCCCTGTAATTTCCAGTTTGTGGGCCATCATTAGTCGGTGATGGAAACTTGTTCACTTCTGGTTGTTTAGAAAAACAGGGAATTCCTCCTTTCCCAGGAGAAGTGGGAAGGTCTCACAGCTCTTTCTGCCTGCTCCACTCTGCTTTTGGGTCCTGAGTGGAAGCAGGGGTTGAAGAGCCAGCCTGGGAGTGCTTTTGTTGTTGAGGTGGCAGAAGTGGCTGCTGTGAGCTGCTTCTAGCTGCCCCTGCCGAGAGCTTTGCTTTCTCAACAGATCCTTGCAGAACCAGCCTGGTCTGCTCTCAGCAATGCCATCACACCTGATAGGAGCCCAGGCAGCAAAGTGGGGTGGGTGGCAGGAATAGCAACGCAAGGTGCTGTTGCCTGCTTCTTGCTGCAGAGTTCAACAGCTTCGTAGCTGTGCTGGGCAATAAAGCCTCGGATATCTAGTGATTGTGATTGTCTTCCTGCACCTAGCTCCAAGCTACTGTGCCTGGGAATCTGAGCCATCCAGCTGATGACCAGCTTTAGCTCCTCTTGTAGAGAGAGTCTGCTTTCACAGATGGAGCCGGGGACCTAGCTAGAAATGGAAATGCAAACAGCAACACAGTTCATGTTTGTCTCTGTTCCCCCTTGCTATAACAGGAACTTTCTGGTCCACTGCAAAGATTTGGGTGCTGACCCAACGTGCATAAACAAACCTGGCAGTTCAAGGTGCAGGGTGTGTTAAAGACTGCAGCAATGGCAGCCTGTGTCTAACAACTCTTGACTAAAAAGAGGGTGATATGTAGAGAACTCGGGCACGTATTTTTGGGGGGAAAAAGAGGAGGTGGCTACAGGCTTGGGGTAAGGAACTCTTAAAGAAAGCACGAGGGCTGGAGCAAGCATTCCTGTGTTAAAGATAACCAATGCAAAGCATGCTGTCATTCTGGAAAGAAGCAGTGTCATTAAGCACATAAATCTTGGATTGTAGACCTTCCCTGACACTGGAGACACCAATGCAACCTGCAGAGTAATATCCTGAAGAGCTGAGTCATTCTTGAGTAAACTGGCTGCTTCATATTCTGATACCCAGAAGTCTTAATCCTAAATGCCAGATTTATGTCTGCCATTAGCTTTATGTCTTCTCAAGAAAGCCTCCTTCCTTCTTCTTCCCTTCTCTTGGCAGCAGCCTGTTTCAACCAATTTTTCTTTCCCCAGCTGCCCAACATGTTTGGCGACCTTCGTTCCACGTTCATTGCTCTGATGATTGGCTCCTACGCTTCTTCTGCTGTGACTTTTCCAGGAATCAAGGTGAGGCCGTGGGATCGTGACTTATGACTGATGGTGGTGTGCTGGAGTTTTGCACCATTTAGTAATAATGTGGCAAGAAAGAGGGACTATTTGTTAAAGCACTTGTTTAGAGATGTACGTTTGCAAGATTCAGTTCCTGTCTGTTAAAAGACTTCCCAAGTGACTGCCTCAAGAATGCAACAAATATTACAAAGAGAACAGTCTGTTTGCTAACAGACAAGTGCTAAGTAAAAGTGGAAAAACTGAGGATTTTTTTATGAAAGGTTGCTTTTTTTAAGCTCTAAGGAGTATGTATATATATGTATTTTTAATATACATGTGTATACTTAATCTGTGTGATTGTCACCGATGGTTGGCTTTGAAGGCTTTGAACATATTTCAGAGCTAGCAAACAGCACTGAAGGGATAGAAGAGCTGGTCACTTGGGCTGCCTTGGTAGATCGCTAGTGGTTCCGAACCAGAGGTGTTTCATTGTGGAGTTAGCATAAGGGCGATATAGTAAAGGTAAGGCAGTCTCAAGTGTGCAGGGAAGTTCCTGCTGGCTTTCCAAGGAGAAGGTCGTAGATGAAAACCTTTGATGGCAGTCATTTGCAATACAGCTGCATGCTATTCCAGCTGGACAGCCTGTTGTTGTTGCTATAGCTGCTGTTAAAGATGTGCATATGCATCTCTTTCCAAGCCTGCATGTCCCAGAACTGTTCATTGTTACCACTTGAGTTAAATCTATTTTAAATGTAGCATGTTGTTCTTTCCCACAGCTTCCTCTCAGACCTCATTCAAAGAATATTGAAGTATCTTTCTGCTCTTACAGCCAAAACCATATTCCCTTGTGACTTCCAGGTTATATATGACTTTGGGGTCTCCTTCATCCTTATTCTGCTTGTCTGGGCAAGCTGTGCAGGACTAGTTTTCCTCAACTGTTTCTTCAATTGGCCACTGGAGCCTTTCCCAGGACCAGAAGACATGGACTATACGTAAGTGTCCTCTAGACTGGCCTTGAGGGCTAATCCCATTCTTAATCATCTAGAAAGTGCTGGCATGGCTAATGTAGAGGAGTGGACAGGGAACTCCCTTGCATGTTGTTTATTGCTGCTATTCCTTCTTAGGTTGAGGATTTATGTCTGCCATTAGTGTTATGTCTTGACTGGTGAATATCTGTGGAAAGTTGAACTTTCCAAAGTGTAGGAATTATGAAGGAAAATGATCTGTCAGTAGTCATAAATATTTTTATATTGACCTGTGCCAAATTGGCCCAGGGGAAGTATCTCTGTGCTCTGGATCCAGACCATTTGTGGTTTGTAGATGGAAACTAGTGCCTTAAATCCACACATAGCCTTTCTGACTCCTGCAACTTTGCTGCCTCTGATTCCCCACCCTGTGTTGCAGCTCTCATGCTCTTTACTGACCAACAGGGTGAAAATAAAGTTCAGCTGGCTGGGATTTGACCACAAAATCACTGGGAAGCAGTTTTACAAGCAAGTAACGACTGTGGGGCGCCGTCTCAGTGTGGGGAGCTCCATGAAGGGCCCCAAGGAGCCAGCAGCCTTGCAAGAGAACAACAAGCTCTGTCTGTCTACGGTGGACCTAGAAGTGAAGTGCCAGCCTGACAATACAGGTGTGGTTCCACGAGTGCCCCAGGGATGCTTGTGCTGGCACAAGGCTATTGGCCTCTCTGCACCAGACCTGTTTATGAGATAGCGATACGTGATCAATGCATTGCCAGGGCCACACGCCAGCCACCATTATTTAAATACAAGTTCAGTTATATAAGGAATCCTGTCCTTGTATACTTGCCTAAATACACCATATGTTGTTGCCAGTGGTGGGGACAACAGCATGCATAACTGGTATGGCTGCAGAAGGACAGTGCAGTTGGTCACTGCTGTCTCTCAGGTAGACTGTTGCCATCATGACCAAGCCTTCCTTACTCAGGGGTCTGGCAAAAGCAAATGGCTTGAAGCTTCCTTTTGCTCTAATCTGTAGAATTAGGCGAGTCTTCCTTCCTGTTCCCCTTGCCCCGGTTACTGGTAGCCAAACTCCAAGCATCTATAGCTGTTCATTATGGAAGTTTGTAAGGCACCAGGCAGTTGCTAACTGTGAACTCCTTGGAGCTGCCACAGGCACACAGTGTTGGAATGACTAGCTAGGAGAAGACCTGCTAATCCAGAGGCCAAAGCCTCTTCTGAAATTGTACATGTTTAAAGGTATGTTGCCTTCTTCAGTGACTCTGTTATTCCTTCCATAGCTTCTCCCTCCTTCATGAAGAGTGTCTTCAGTCCTATTTTGTTGCTCAGCCTTATCACCATGTGTGTCACTCAGCTACGGCTCATCTTCTACATGGGAGCCATGAATACCATCCTTGAGTTTCTGTCAGGAGATGAAGATCAAGGTAGGGTAACCTGAAGACTTTTATCTGCTTCCTTGGAACTAGTACCTGACCCAGACTTGGTCCTTGCAAGAGGCCAGTGAGCCTGATTACTCAGCAGATACACCGTGTATGGCAATTAGTGGTGTCAGAGTGCAGCTGACAGCTGCCAGTAGGGTCTAGTGGAGGGCTGGAACTGGCCCAGGACAGGGGGGCAGGGAGGGTAGACACTTGAATGTCAAGCTAATTTTAGCCCAGTGTCTGTTAAATACTATTCCATGTCATTTCCCCAGATGGGTTGTTGAAAGTAGTGTCTCAGGATGGACTGTGATTTTTTTTTTTTTTTTTTTAAATCGGAAAACCTATTTCATCAGGTATTTGCTTTGCTTATCCTAAGCAAGCACAGAGTACAGAGCAGCTGACTCTCATGACTAATGGTTGGACTAGGTGTCTCAGCCCAGCAACCGGGGGTGGGAGAAATGAAGTCATAGCTGTTTTGTGCAGCTTGGTGTGTGCCGGGGAGGCTCAGGGGTGCTCGCTGCACTGGACTCGTCTGTATTTATAGCTCTGATTCAGTACATGGAGCAAACAGGAAAGAGTACATTAGTTTACTGTTGTTGAAAATACCCAGGATTGCAAAACAAGACTTAGCCTTTTTTTTTTGTCCTTTGTAGTAAGATCCAGTTCGAACTTGTTAAATCTGGATTGCATGAAGCTGATAAATCAAGAGGCACTCCTCTGAAAACAGGAGTGAGCTCTGGGGGAGGGAAGGAAACTCGGGAAACTCCAAGTGCCCTGGCATTCCCTGAATTGCTTTGTTTCTTGAGCCTTTGACAGCCTGCAGCATTCATCTCTTTATCTCCTGGCTCAAGAGCCAATTTAGACATTAAACAGCAAACAGGACAAACTTCACACTGCCTACTTTTCCCAACACTGCTTAGTTTTCTGCTTACCTTGTAACTCTTTCACACTGATTCCCCGCCCCCCCCCTTTCTTTTTACTCTGGCTTCCTCTAGTTACTGCTCTTTCATTTTTTCCTCCCCTGCCCTCATTGGTATTTTAGAATTAATATTAACTATATATGCTGCCAGTTTTGTTTAGATCAAGCTCCATGTTAAAAAAGGGATTGTGCCCCTTGGGTGCAGTGTGTTTTTTTTTCTGTGCCACCTTTGAGATTTCTTCCCGTTTTCCCCCTCCTCCCCCTGAATGTAGCCTGGGATCGCAGTGCAGTCTGCTTGCTGTCTTGGTGTTTCCATGGCATCAGCAAAACAGTGGTATTGTCTAGTCGCAGCAGTGTCAGGCTGCAAGAGCAACTCCAAGATGTGCGCAGCTCTCTAGAAATGTAATCTGTGCAGATCAGGAGAGGATGGGATGCTGCTCCCTTGGATTCCTCATTCTTCTTGCAGTTACTTACTTGAACGTGATCCTGCAAGTGTTATGGTCAAAGGAAACTTAAATATTCCTGTGAGCAGAACAGGAGAGAAGGATGTGGGGAAAACCATTCAGATGGGGAGTAAAGTCTTTAAGTTGCAGTGGGGCACTGTGTCCTTGGAAGTCTTGCTTCCTGTGCAGATTACGGTGACTTAGACCTGTCATGAAACCTAGAGGTGGCAAAAGCAGTCAGCCTGTGGCCACTTCTCTTCTGAAAAATCCCAAAAGGTGGGGGAGAAGCTAAGGGGTTCAGTAGCTCTGTAGATGACTGTAATTGTGTTGTAGGAAGGCAGGAGAGAGTAGACTTGTGTCTAGAACTTGAAATTTGACTGCATCTTTCATAAATTGTCACCTTGCTTTCAAATGTGGTAATACTTGGAGACCTTGGGTAGAATCAGGGTGGGCTGCAAAACTCAGCTGTATGAGGTGCTTGCTCAGGATAGTTTTGAGGGAAAGACATGTAGAACAGTGGATATAAAGGCTTGGGCCCGTGTGTGCGCCCTTTGTTTGCTCTATCCAGGCTTCTACTTCTGCCTATCTACTTCTGCTGGTGTTTGCTAGGTATTGTTCTTTGCCCCGCCCCCCCACAAAGAATTTTTTTAAGATGATATTAAGGAGGCCCTGTTTTGTAGCAGGTACTGTCTCTCCTTCTCTTCTCTTGCTGACCCCATAAATTTCATTCTCTGCTTCAAGCTGGCTTCTGCTCTTGCTGTTTAGAGCCCAAGATTAAGTGTTCAGAATAGCATGAAGAGGCAAAACATGACAGCGTGGCTTGCTTCTTACCCTCTATTAAAAAATAACCAGACAACAGCAAATCAGCTCCAGGAGTGTTTGTAGAGGGTGATGCCACCTGTCTCTCTTGGCTACAGCGGTTGCTATAATGAGATGGGATGTGGGGCCACTTCAGGGCTTGCCTTTGCGGAGGTAATGGGGGCATGAATGTGAGTTTGGAGGTTGGAGCTGGAAGTTCCTCTTAGTTCCCTTGCCAGCAACTGGAGCCAGGAAAGTATCATCAGGTGCCATGCCTGGGCACAGCAAGGCAGCCCTGCTGGGGTTTGCTACAACTGTATAGGAGAGAAAGGCTTGTTGGAAACTTCTCTCCATTACCAAGTTGATTTTGGTATAAGTCCTGGCTGTACTGCTTTGGCTAGATCTAGAAATGCGTTGGGAGGGACAAACTAAGATTGTTTTTGGTTGTTTTTTGCTTACGGTGCTGTAACTTGTAAGCACTCTGTGCTGAGATGGGCAGTTTCAGAATTACATCCTTATTTCAGAGCTGTGGTACACCACGACTCACCAGCCCTTCTGCATGATGGCTTCAAATCCATCACGTGGGCTGCAGAGGGGAAGTGAAAAAAGCATTGCGGGGTAGGGGAACTGTTCAGTAACAGGAGGGGACAGTTTCTTCTAAGTCTGCTGGCATCAGCTTTCCCTTAGCAAGCTATGTTGACACTTCTCCCATCTTTAACATGGGAATTTTCATAGGTTTGAGTTTTTAATGATTGCTCTCAGATGCTGTGGGTTTTTTGCTGCTAATCTCCCCTCCCCCTGCCTCCAAACTTGTCCGTTCTGCATGAAATGGGTTAGTCCTCACCTTCCCAGCCTGGAAAAGATGCAGCTGGAGCTCCTAGCAAGGCAGGAGAGGAGATGACTAAGGCAGGGTTGGCTGTGCAGGATATATTGCTTGTAAGAACTCTCCCTGTTGGTCCTAGCCAGAAGAAACCTCATTGGCACTAAGCAGTCACTGGGTCCCATTCCTGGAGCCCTATTTGCTTTTGGGCTGATGCTGCTCAGAATACTGGTGCAGGATCAGAATTGTTGAAGCAAGTTCACCCAGTATGTCCACTCTAATGTCATGCCTCTGGGAGGCTAAATGATGAAGTGGGGCTTTGGTGTCCCAGCTCCTTCAGCCATGTCTGTTAGCCTGTGTGTACGTGGGGTCTGGGCTCTTAATGAGTGATCAATGGGGAGGAACAGTTTCTTTTCTGTTTTTTTTTTTCTTCCTGTTGCTGCTATTGGTACCACCTGGACTGACAACTTTTTTAATTTCCACAACCCCCCCCACTGCAGTGGCTCTCTACACTTCCATTTTTGGGGTATTGCAACTGCTGTGCTTGCTGACAGCACCTGTGATCGGGTACATCATGGATTGGCGACTGAAAGAATGCGATGATGGCTCAGAAGAGAATGAGGAGAGCAATGCTGAGCGGTGCGTAGTGTGTGCCACACGGGACATGCAGCCACGTAGCAGGGCCCTTCCGCTCTGTGTAATGTGTTTTGTGATGAAAGACTGAAAAGAATATTGGTTCTTCAGTATAGAAAAGAAAGCCTGATGGAAGACTTGATAATTGCAGAGGAAAGGACCAAACTATCTTCAATGTCCACTAAGATCAGTCAAGAAGAGCAAATTTAAATTGTAGCAAGGGAGGCTCAGACTTCCCTTCTAGCCTAACAGTAAGAGTAACAGCACTGAAATAATTGCCCAGATATTCCTCAGCTTCCACTGATGGAGATCCCACCAGCTCCTTAGGCAGACCTCTAGCCAAACTGGTTTAGATAGAGTTGATGTGATATGTGGAGAACCTTGCTGTGAGTTCCGGTAGCTGCTGAAAGTGCTTTTTGTAACATAGGTTTTGCTATCCTTCCAGAAGTGACAAGAAAAAGAAAAAACGTGATCGTCAGATCCAGAAAATCACCAATGCCACCAATGCCTTTGCATTCACAAATGTCCTGCTGGTTGGATTTGGAATCACCTGTCTTATTCCTAATCTACCGTTGCAGGTGAATAGGTCAAATGGATGGGTGTGCTGGAGGGGCTGGCAGTGTGGGTCCTGACAAAATGACGGGCACAACAATGCCAGGAGGTCCTGCAAGCCAGCAGAACCAGCTAGTGGCAGGAGGGCTTTCTGGCACTGCTGGGAGACTTCTGTGCTGCTTTGGGAACCCCGGTCTTGGAGCTGCAACAAGTAATACAATGCAGTTTACATCTCTTAAGAGAACCTAAAGAAGCAGCTATAGCTAAAATGTCAGAGTTGATCCACAGTTTATTCAAACTTAGAAGTTTCTGCAGCTGAGCTCTGTAACAACAAATGCTTTCCTACTGAGATCCTCTCAGCAGTGCCTGTGCATTTAACCTGGGCTCGATTTAAGCTGCTGACTGTCAGAAAAGTTGCTGTAAGAAGTGTGATGCTGATTATTTCTGCATCAAATACTATGCCCAATGGTATCTGTGGGATTATAAACATGTTAAAATATTTATTTTGTGGCACCACCTGTCTTTGGCAGAGGAGTTTAGTGATTTTTATGCTATGCTTAAACATGCCTTGACGTAGTTAAACAGATATAGTTTGCTCATACTTGCATATTGTCCGCAATAACTCTGTGGAAAATTAACTAAATTGGCCACAAGCGCAATGAAAAAGCATTGTAACCCTGGCCACGGGTTGCTGGGGACATGTCCTTGCAGCAGTGCCATCTACAAATGAGATAGGTCTTGTGTGTGGTTAACCTCAGGGGGCACTGCAGGTTAGCCTTTGCAAAGTAAGGAAAAGCAGTGCTCTTAGAGATGAGTACAAATTTCTTCCCTTGTGCTGATCTTTCATGTTTGTTTCTGTGTTTCTCAAGCCCACCTTTGTACTAGAAAGGAGAACAGTTTTTAGGATGGTTGCTTGTTGGGGTCTGGCACACCTGGGTGGTATCTAGGATGTGACGTTTTTCTGCTTCTCTTTCCAGATTCTTTCCTTCATTTTGCACACAATCGTGAGAGGATTCATCCACTCAGCTGTGGGAGGCCTCTATGCAGCTGTGTAAGTCTCTGCCTACCTGTAATAAGTGGCTGGCCAGATAAACTGGTTTGGGATGATAAGCTGTCCAGGTGAGAGGGAGATCAGGAATTGAAGCCTTCATGGTCAGAGGGGGAAAAATGATGCAACTCATTTCCTCAGTCACCACTGGATATGACAGTAGCTGGACTGAAGTCCTAGCTGATGCTTTCCTTGTTTAGAAACAGCTAACCCCTTTGGCATAGCTACTGCAGTGAGACAGGCACAGATATATATGGGCATCAGGTGAGACTAGGCTATCGACACTAAGGTTATATAGTAAAAACTCAAGGCTTTTTATCTTATAATGAGTAGCTATGTGCATGTGTCCAGGTAAAACATTAACATAACTGAATACATTGCTACTGGTCTGCTCTGAAATTACATTGGTAAAGCATTGCTCAAGATACCATTAGTGATGCCTACTCCGTTTCCCAGGACAGATCATCCATCCTGTTTCCAAGTTACCAAATTATCAATAGCTGAATCTAAATACTCTTTCTTATTAAGCAATGGTTTTTGTTTTGAAAACACATCTGTCCCTCTGTCCTGAGCTGTTGGACAGAGGAACAGAAAGAAGCTGTTATCTTTGAGAGTTGCAGAATTGTTGAGGTGGGAAGGGACCTCTTGAGACCATCTAGTCCAACCCTCATGCTCAAGCAGGGTCAGCTAGAGCAGGTTGCCCAGGACTCTGTCCAGTTGGGTTTTGAGTATCTCCACGGATGGAGACTCCACAACTCTACAGGATCCTCCTGTCAAAGGTTTTGGCCCCAGTGTCTGGGGAATCCAGACTAGAAAACTCCTCTAAGACTCCGCTTCAAGAATGCATAAACTTTTGGTTCCCTGGCAGCTAGAAGCAAAAGTCTTAGGCAAGGTAAATGCCTGTTGCCATCCATATCAGCTTGCTTGTAAACTAATCCTGGTTGACCATTGCAACTCTCTGGAACTTCTGGGGTGAGGTATTTTTGCTTTGAATGTGACTCCTTTGAATATTTGAAGGTTTTGATCCACTTCTTTCTTTCTAAGCTTAGTTTAACCTGACCCTTTTTAAACACTGCTCAGTCATGGAAAGAGAAAGATGTTAGACTGTTCCTGAAATTTATTTTTCCATTAGTAGTATCTGATATTCAGCACTTTCCAGTCAACAGTATCGGTTAGTTTGATATAGGATCAGACTTGTGCTCTAAAAAGGATAACACATACTAACCTGTTGTGCAGGTTTCGCTCACTTCTAAAGGGAGCAAATTGTTATGACCAGATGAAAATGATTGCTCAGCCACAAATGCTGTCATCTGGATAAAGATGCCCTGCTTTTAACTTGCAAAGGGAGAAGAGTGTGGATATTTACAATAGGAACAGTAGTTGTATAAGCACTTCCACCTGCCTATGGTAGAGCTGCAAAACTAAAAAGTGCTGGATCTGATACTACTTAAGTTTGAGAGCTCAGGATGAGAATAGCCTGGAGAGGAAGGCTCCAGCCTTGTCACCATCTGTGCTCTGCTCTAGAGAGCACTGTGCACACCATCGGGTATAGCTAAATATTCTATAAAGAGGTAGTTATATATAAGTCCAGGAGAGAGAAGTTCTTCATATTATGCCTGTCATACGACTGTGCTCTGTTGTGTTGGTCAACTGGGAATGTAATCTGATCTGGGTGATGTGAACAGTCAAGGTGACATATAATAATGCTGTTGCTTTCTCTGTTGACAGATACCCCTCTACTCAGTTTGGCAGCTTGACAGGGTTGCAGTCGTTGATCAGTGCCCTTTTCGCCCTTCTGCAGCAGCCTCTTTTCATGGCATTGACAGGACCTTTGGAAGGAGATCCTCTCTGGGCAAGTTCTTCCCAAATTTACTGTGAAGGCTTGATGGTTAAGATGATTTTTGGCTTGTTTCTTTGAAAACAAAAGGACTCCTGTGCATGGACCAAGGTTAAAAACAGCTGGAATTTTACATGTCCCTCAGTCTGCTGTTACCTTGGTGCTGTCCAGGAGACCCTTCCCTGTGTGAGTGATGATTCCCTGGGAGGGAAAGCCATTAACCCTTATGCTGGCATATGGAAAGGGAGGAAGGGAGAAGGCTGCTTGAGTACTTCCTGCTAACAGTTTGTGTGGTGAGTCAAAATCTGTCAGGTAAAAGTGAGTGAATCTGTGTGGACCTCAAAATGCAGCAGAAATACTCTGTTCCCTTGAGAGCTATTGGCTCCAATTACCAGTAAATTTTGGTTTGCTGATGCTAATGTCCGAAAAGCCAAGTGGCTGTTGAGGGTAGGGCTAATGTGGTGTCTTGATGAGAGTCTGTTTGGGCAGCTCATTAAAATCATGATATGGGTGGTCTTGGGGAGAGTCCCTGGTCTCTAGGCTACATGTGCCCACCCCAGCAGCCTGTTGCTCTTAAGTCAGCAAACTTGGTGTAAAAGAACTGCAGCTTGAACAGCCCTGCCTGTTCTGTGGAACAAGACGCCCGCAGCCATGATCCAGAGCAACAAATTCTTGCAGGATTTAGCTTATACGTGTGGTGCTCTGGGCACAGGAGTATAAATATACATACGGTAGAGGCTGTTGCCAATATACTGAGCAGGGTGTCTCCTGGTTTGCCCACAGCTGAGTGATGTGGGCTGGGTTCTGACGCTTCAGCATGCGTGACGGGGTTGTCGTCTTCCTAGCCTGCCTAATTTTGTTTTGTCTTCCTTCCTGCAGGTGAACGTTGGCTTGCTTGGCATGAGCTTGCTTGGTTTCTGCCTTCCAATCTACCTGGTCTGCTACAGACGCAGGCTAGAGAGAGAAAAAAACCGGAAGATGGATGATGCCAAACTTTTCTTCAAAATCAATGGCACTCCCAATGAGGAAGCCTTTGTTTAAACTGGTGCTTCAAAACCAACCTCCCCTGTACAGTTTCCTACTACATCCGTGGGTTCTACCTGTGGTGTAAGCCAGGCTTTTTCTTTCCTGGCTCTGCCAGTCTTTGCTCATCACTGGAGTGAGCGACAGACATAATGACTGAGCTTTCCTCAGATATATGGCAGGAGGAGACTTCCCACTCCTTACTCCAGAACATGGGACACTTTTCTTTTTTATAAAGGCCACACAGATATTGTCTTAAATTATCCCTTGATTACACTCTCCAGCAGCAGAGTCTCTGCATAGGAAATTGGGGAGAGAAGGAATAGAGGGATGGGGGAAGAGGGAAGGAAGACCACAATTTGAGTTTGCAAATGTAACACACTGAAGTCTGTTTTCTCCCCTTCTTCCCCCAACCTTGGCTGACACTGTCTCAGATGCAAGCTGCACTCTCTTCCCTCCCTGAGGCTTCATAATGGTCTTTCTGCTTGATACATTGCTGGAGCCAGTGGTGGTTTTACTGCCTATCCAGACATACCCTAGACTGCTTCTGAGGCAGGGAAGGGGATTTTATTCGTATGTGTATGAGCACAGCTTCAGTGTATTGCTAAATGTTGGCTGCTAGCACTGACAGCTCCCAAACTTTTTATTACTGCAAATGACACAGACAGAGCAATGGATCTGCCTTCCACACTGAAATGAAGAGCCTAGCGGACTGGTTGGTCCTAGACCAAGCCTTCAAAGGCCTGGAATTTCTCCTCTTCCCAGCCCACAAACCACCTGTACATGTTTTAAACTGTCTGCAGTCCTGGAATCTTTGGAGATAGGAATTGGATCTTGTTTACTGATGAAGTGCTTTGAGACTTGTTGCCTTTTGCCTCTTCTTCCCTCCAACATGACCGTGGGAGGGGAGCAGCAGTATGTATTTAGTAAAGTGGAAAAGCTTCTTGGAGCTGAGTTCTGGGGCTCCAAATACCTTGGTGTTCACATGTCCTGAGCTGACTTGCTGTTGAAAAGAATCAAGAGTGCAGAACACTCCTTTGTGTCTGGTAACTAGATCCTGTGGACATACGGCAGGGTGATGTGATGTCATTCTTCCTCTAGCCATAGCTTATTTACATTATTCTGATAATAGCCCCCAAGCTGCTGAACACCAGGTTACTGTGACTGACCAAAACGCTGCTGGTTTGGCTGTATTAAGAGCCTTCTATGATGTTGATGCTCTGTCTGGACAGAGTATGTGGTGATTGATTGTATGGTGAAGCTGACTTACAGAGCAATACATGCGGGTAAAGGTGCCCCAGCCTGTTCACCATGGAGGAAATACAAAGGGAATTTTTAACCTGCTTATTTTTACAGAGGTTTTCCTAAATCTTGTCTAAAGTTGACTTTTCTGCCCTTAACCTTCTTGTTGAGGTCAGTAGCTTAGGCTTTGTAGCCTTGTGACTAGCATTAACCACTGCACCATTTGGACCTGCTTGGAGCAGGACTGTGCAGCGTTGAGGATGAACATCACCAGGGGGTGTGCAGCCACAGGTGCGCTGGCCTGAGCTAGTGGCTGTGGGAAGGTTGGGGGCAGAAATAAAACAGTTATGAAGATGTAGTGGTGGTACTTTCTGAACTGCCAGCTGCTGCATTCCTGCAAAGCCTGGCAAGGGGTAAGTCATTCAACTGCTTTGTCTGGTTGGAAAAGTACAAGACTCAATCACTGCCCTGTTAGCTCTAAGCTGGGGATTGGAAACAACAGTGCACTCAGACCTTCCTTCGAGAAATTACCTGGAAACTGGGTGTTAAGTCTTTTACTGATGGTTTGAAGCATGCAAATGCTCAGCCCAGCTGGGCCTTCGCCTTCCCTAAAAAGCAAGCTTGGTGACCTCTTGCACAGAGCCTTGGCAGGACGGCGGGAAGCCCTGCGGAGTCCCTCGCTGGTGGCCTTGCCAGCACAGGACGACGAGGGAGCTTTGTGGGACAGCAGCGCCATCTCGAGTCCCTGCCTCCTGCAGGCAGTTCAGATGCTACTCCACTTCATGGTACCTTTTGGTCTTCAGTCGCTTGTTTGGAAATAACTTGCCACTCGAGTGTTTTACTCATTTGTGGAATTTTTTTTTTAATGTGTTGCCTTTATTAAATGTGTTTGTTCCAAGGCAGCCTTACTGCCTGCTGTGAACACTTTACTCTTCTGGAACTTTTTGTCTTTTGTTGGCCTCTAGCTTTGGTGATGATTTAGCGACCTTCGCAGCTTTTCTTTTGTGTCAAGCAATAATTAAGGGGGCAGAGTTTTGATTTATGTGCTTGTTCACCTGGCATTGTCTTAACTACATGTTTAGAGACCCACCACCAGTAGTACAGCTTGTCTAGATTTCCAGAGGGCTTTCTGCAGATTTCTGCATTTTGTATTACTATACTTACTCCTAAATATTTTGAGAAGACGATTCCTACTCTTTCTCAGAGACATTTGTGACATGACAATGACAGATCAAGTATGTTCTTTTAGTAAGAGCTCACACAGGTGAGTGTCTGAGCCACAGTCCTCAGACTCACAGTGTCTTAAAATAGACACAGCTGTTGGAGGGTGTCAGTGTGCTAACTCGGCATTACTTCCACCTCAGTTTCAGAACATTGAATGTGATAGCTTCCACTCTTATGTCACTCGAATTCCTCATATAAATGTCTTTGCAAAGTCGTGGAATACAGAGTGGCATATTTTCATGAAGTCACAGTGGAGATGATGCTGCCTTTGAAGTACGTGCAGCTAAATTAAGCAAAGAACACCCTTTTATTCCTGCCGTCTACCCCCCTGCTGCAGTTCCCAGTTCCTGCCCTTTATTAGGAATATCGTCTAACACAGTTTCATGTGATAAAATGGTGGACATATGTGGTTGGTGTCTCTGCTGATGTGCCATGGTGCTCAGAAGCTGCTGGTCAGCTGTGAGGAGTAGGGCTCATGTCTTTGAGTCACAGTTTCAGGCTCTGCAGATTGAGGATAAAGTGTGCCTTTGGCTTACAATCACGAGGACTAGTGGCTACACAATGAAGTTTTAGTTGTTCAGGGTTGAGCAGACAAACAGGAGTGCTTTCTCAAGCAGTGCAAAGTCGAACTGTGGAATTCATTGCTGTAGAACATAGTGGGGAACAGAAATATAACTTTTTTAAAAGGGGGCTGGTTAAACAATGGTCTGATGCATCCACTAACTCAGGGAGACTTTAAGTTGCTATTAAAAAGTTATGCCAAGGAAAGATTACTCTTCTACATGCTCTGTCTCTTAAGAATTGGTTAAAGATGGAGAAGATAGATGCTGGGCTAGGTGAAACACTGGTCTGATCTTGTGGGGTTTAATTCACTCTGACAGTTGTCAACCAAATTAATTTTAAAAGCGGTCTCAAATTTATCTATCAAAAAAATGGTATCTGCATGAAAGATGTGCAAATACTCTACTGATTCTGGAATAACTGCTTAAATGCTGCACCTCCTGCAGGGGTGAGCCCCTCAGAGTATTCTGGCTTCAGCGTCTTCTAAATGTTGTCTTGCACGGTGCAGAAACAAACACTGTTGGGATGGTCCTGTTACACATGATTGTTTGTGGGCAATTTGCCTCGTTCTTTGATGCTTATGGAAATGTAATTGTGGATTACTTAATGTCTGGGGTGGAAAACAGCGTTGCTGCTTTCTAGCCAAGTGATGCAGGACCAAGAAAATTCCTGATGCATTCTTCTATGTGCATCAGCCACCGTGTGGAAGAAATAAATGGGCTACCAAAGACTAGAGAGCCACATCAGTTTAAATCAATAATGCATTTAACTGTATAGTATTTAACTACTTTCATAGTTCCTAAATGCTAGAACTTGTAGTGGTGTTTTTTATGCCCCTTGTACCCCCTTACTCTCATCCCTACGCAAAGTACAAGGAGGTTGGTCATGGGAAAGACCTCATCTCCTCCCTACAAGCATCCCCGACTGAATGTAATGAAGCAGAAACCTGACCTGTGAGTATTTGCTGTTTGTAGGAGCCCTCGGAGTCAAGGGTGTTGCTGTGTAAAGGTGATTGTACCTTCTGGAAACACTGCTCCTGGCCTCTACAGACTCTCACGTGCATTTAGTGTGCATCTGTATTTAAAACAAATAAAAACCATAAAAAAATTGATAGAGTGGGGAAGGGAGGAATGACAGCTTTTTCCTTTCACTAATCTGTCACTACCTAAGCCCCATCGACAGTCTTTATAGCACTAACACCACGATGCTATCAAGAGTAGCAGAGAAAATCTGTGCTGTTTTGCTTAATAGGACACTTATTACTTTGTTCAGTTCCTGTCAGAGTATCTGGATCCTTGAGATGAAGCTGGACACAGATGTCTGGGGGAAAAAAAAAAAAACAAACAAATCTTGCTGAGACTCCAACTTAACTGCTACAACTGTGCTGCTACAGCCATTGAAATGTTTAACTCCCACACCAAAGCCTGGCCTCTTCATGCTCTGCCTACAAAGGAAAATTGTAGGATAATGAGATTTTAACTAAGTCAGTAAATGACTAAAATGTTTTAAAGTAGGAGATCTCCTTCTTGACAGGCTGATGAATTTGGAAAATATGCCACAAAATATAAAGCAGATACCATAGGGTAAAAAGAATGAAATCTTTAAAACTACTTTTGTTACTTTTTTTTTTCCCCTTTGAGTCTTTTCTGCATCTGCAGAGCTTTTGGTATTGCCTACTTCCCAGTTTAGAAGTGCAAAGTATTCATAATGGAAACTAATATTACAGTAGGATTCCTGATGGGAAGGGACTGGGCTTTTTTTTTAAATTTTAAAAAAAGCCATTTCAGATTTATATTTCACAATGTTATCTTCTCTAGAATAGCTGAAACAATGATGTGTTATGTGGATGCATTCTTACATGTTAATTATAAACCCTACAAGTCCATGTTTTTCTACCTGTGCTGCTCAGCCTGTCTCTGCGCAATGTTTTTAACAAGTGTCCTGTGCTCCACGTTGACATCCTTCCTACTGCTGCTTGTCACTTCCTTGTGCCTGACCTTCTGTCACTCGCTTTTTATTCCTAGGACAATCCCTGTTTTCAGAAAGCCCCCTCTTTTTAACCTCAAAGCGTATTAGCCTCCCCCACCTCCTCCTGTTCACAAAATTTTTTGTAGTGTTTGTCAAAGTTGAATTGTAAGCTCCTTGTAGCAGGCCTGTGTCATCTTTTCTGTGTTTGTAAGGTGATGTGCACTCTTGCAGTACTATCTAAAAATAAATGTGGTATTAAGTTAATCATTAGTTTTCCTTTTGAGGCTGAACATAATAAAGGTATTGCTTGGTTCCTAATGAGACTGTGTAAGCATGGATGCTTTACACAGTGTCATCTGCCACACTGCTTGGCTGCACGTTGAATGTTTCCTTGACTTTTTCTCCTCTAGGTTAGGAGCTAACAGCCAGATTTTAACTAATATGTAGCTGAGAAAAAAAGTTAATCTCTTTTATTTATGTAGACAGCAGGTTGAGAAAGAGATCAAGCTGTTACACAGGTGAATTGGTAGCAAAAAGTGAAAAATGAACAACTGTGGCCTTAGCTGGGAATGTTATGGAGGAGACACAGGGTGTCAATGGGAAAGCTACGCACCTTGGTTATCCATGCCTGAGCTTGGTGATGCTGAATGTTTGGCATTTTATTTTTCCCCATCAAATAAAAGACAATCCTTGCTCTGTGATTCTAGTGACAAAGTATTAAAACTGCTGCTCTTTAGCTGTTTTTTGTAAGTCGCATAAAAGGGTTTTTTGCAATTGTCTTAGTAAATATCTGGGGTTCTTCTTAATGCCAAGTACAGCTCGGGTGGCTGCTGCTCGGCAGTAGCACTGAAAATGAAAGACTTGAAAACGCCGTAAATCATGACGTGGTGACAAGGTGGAGCCCCATTCCAGAAGACACACTTACCCTAGCTGACTGCAGCCTTGACTTATTCCCTAGCTATTTGCGCTAATATCCGCGTCGTTTGTCAGCCCTCCTCCCCACCCTCCGAAAAGAGAGGGGCTTTTAGTCACCGACCACAGGCGCCGCAACCCCAGCGGAGCGAGTGTCTGGGTGTCGGTGCCGGGGAGCGCGGCTCCCTCGGGCCGGGCTGGGGCGGGGGGGGCAGCGGCGGGAGCGCGCTGAGGGAAACGCTCGCGCCCGCCGGTGCGGAGGGCGGGAAGGTCTCGCGCCCGCGCTCCCCCCCCCCCCCCCCCGGGCACTCGTCCCCCCCCCCGCCGCCCGCCCCCCCGCGGGCACGCGCGCCCGG
>VYZW01024373.1:67451-107734 GCA_013401315.1 Balaeniceps rex | reverse complement strand
GTCACACCCGATAATGACATACAGCTTTGCCACTTGCATCCTTCCTTAAATATAAATTTTCATCCCCCTAAAAACAAAAGAGGTCAAATCAACAGAAACCTTGAAGGAAGACAGACAAGTGCATTTTTCATTGGGAAAGCAGGGGGACTTAAAGGAAGCAGTACCTTCAAACCAAAAATTTTCCCGATAAGCAAGCTTCGGAGAGTAGAATAAAGAACACAAACATCACACAGTATCCAGTAGTAACTGTATGAAATGGAGGAATACTTTACTACTACAAAATCTAAAGCCACAATTAAGAAGGTGAAACATAATGCATGTGCACAGCACTGAAGGAATGATTTAGTGCCACTGACATCATTACAAACTGCACAGAGCAAAAATTAAACATGCTGCAATAATAATTTGAACTGCCCAATTAGGTTAAAACACATTTACCCTACAAATTAAAAAACCTCCCAAACCCCTCAAAGGCATTAACACTGTTCACAGTTATTTGAGATGCAAATTAGAGACCTAAAGTTAATATGACACCAACAGAAGTTCCTATTATTCCCATTCATGGCTCAAGGGGAGGCGACCATAGAAGAGAAGCCACAGCCTTGTCGTATGAGGTCTTATTAGGACAGTAAAGGTTTTTGTTCATTTTTAAAGTTAACCCACCTTAACTTCAGTATAGAAATTGCCAAATTATAAATGTGATCTTTCATAAACCCAGAAAACTTAAGTGCATTAACAAATAAACAAGCAGCCAGCTGCCAAGGCTGGATGGATAGGGGGGGTGTTAAGGAGAAACAAGTATTCTTCAGAAAAAGAGGAATTCAGATCCTGTTTTCCAGCATCACAGAACTCAGTCTAAAGCACAAAAGTAAAGGTACAGACAGTGGTGCTGCAGTTACTTCTTCAACTATTTCCTGTACCAGCTAGGTTCCAATTTTAAAGCTCGGCAAATGCAGAAACAGCTTTCTTGCATCTCAAGTGTTTTTCCCACAATGACATGTAGGTCTTACTATAGCGAGTCAGTTTTGCAAATGACACTTCTAATGACAGCTCTAGGCAAAATATTGTTTGATTTCACACTCTTAGCTCTATCTGTACAGACAGACTTACACACATTAAAGAGCAATTGCCATCACTGGCACTGTATGTCCAGAGCTCTGGGCCCGCAATATGATATATCATTGAAACTATTCTTCCCTGTACTTAACTATACTAGAGTTTAATTTTCACAGGAACTTAAACCAATGTTGTCATACCAAATCTAGAGCGATGATGCTAACATCAGGTAATCAGAACCCTTGATCTTACCACTAACACCCAGCAAAACTTAAGTGATGGCCTGTGTTTCACTAAAATATAATCAAGTTCAAACAGTGGAAAGCCAATTAATTTTGTTTTTATAACTCAGTACATTTCATACTTTCTAAAGCATGATATTCAGCTGCTTGCTTAAAAAAATACCACTGTCAGTAAATTGAGAGCCATAACCCAGATAATGTATTTAGTAACAACCCTGCCTACTTCCTCCCTTCAACCTAAAAATTAGCAGAAACATGGCCTTCAGAAGTTATTTCTGCCCACTACAAAGCATTAGAAGTTAGATGAGGAGTTTCTTGCCAGCTTGTTGATGACATTGTTTCCCAAACTGACTGAACAGAAAAGCCAAAACAGTACAAAATGTAAAAACAGCAATTTTAAAGAGTTGACAGTTACCTTGATTTCAGTTTTTTCTATATTCAACAATACTGCAATACCCAGTTGGGTCATCACAGAAGAATCTGTAAAACAGCCTAGAAAGGAGTTAAAAGTATGCTTTTTTTTTTTTTTACAGGCCTCCTTTTGAGGAGGAAAGAAAATTCTGAGAACCATTTTCTGAAAATATGACTGTCTCAATCCCCCTAGCAGAGTGTTTACAGTTAAGAGAAACCAACAAAGCACAGATTTATTTTTTTTTATACAGACTCTCTTTCATCACTGGATTGCAATACCTCACTGTCAGCTAAGATCTTGTTAACCACACAAACTTCATGACATACCAAAAAACAAGTTGTCAACAGAAACGGCTACCTCTCAGGTATACACAGTCAGCAGATTAAAACAACTTACCCACTAAGAAAATGTCAGCCACTACAGTACACTGAGTTCAAGTAGCTGTTTCCTAGCCATGAATTTCTTCCCTAGAATTAATGAACAGGGCTACCTTCTGTTCATTAACCCTTCCTTCAGGAGTGCTCATAAAGCCCTTCACAGGTTTCTGTGTGTAGTTTACTCCCCCCAGTAAGCTTATGTTACTTACAGTATCTAGAATAAAAGTTACAGCTACTTCCGTAATGGACAGGAATCTCTTGCATGTTCTACCATAATATATTTCAAAATCTAAGTTTCTATGTAGATGGTGTAAGACTAAAGACAAGGTCCTATAAACATCTACCTGCAAGACCACTCTTACATGAATATCAGATCTCAAGAACGTAGTAATCTAAAAATTGTCCAACAAGTTTATTTTATAGAAAGAAAAATTAAA
Source organism: Balaeniceps rex (assembly GCA_013401315.1). NCBI lineage: Eukaryota > Metazoa > Chordata > Aves > Pelecaniformes > Balaenicipitidae > Balaeniceps > Balaeniceps rex. Next base: position 105,210 of record VYZW01024373.1, on the reverse strand, counting down.
GTTTAAAGCAAGGTAAAAGAAGCACAAGACTTGTGGGCTTGCAGGGGAGAAGGAAATTCACTGTTGCCAAAAGGAAAAATTTCTGTTTATATTATGACCTTCAAAATACACAAAAAGAAATGTAAATCACAACATAAATACTAATATTTTCCACTAAAGGTTTAACAAAACTTCTTATTACTATTTACGAAAACTCAAAGCAGAACCTGAAAGGACAAATTCTTAGAACAAAACTCAAAACCAGCATCAAAAAAAGTATAGGAGGCAGGAAAGAATCATGTTTGGAAAGTTTTAAGTACACCACGTTTCTAAAGGGAATAATCTATCAAACCACAGGAGGTGACTAGAACTGCCATCATCACTGCTAACACAAAGGAATGTAGATTGGGGGGAGGCAACAGAGGAAGGGGGAGAAAGAACAGGGAAGGGAATAGGAGAAGGAACTCAAAAAGGGAGCTACAGTAATGGCTACCAGACTCTTAAGGAATTCCTATAGGAAAGAATAAATCCTTCATGCCTTTTTAAAATAAAGCAATCCATGCAATAAATTGCTGCCATCACAGTAACATTAAGCTTTCAGTTTATCTGCCCAGGGTATTTTCATAAATTTAGTTTTATGCCATATACTAAACTTCCAAAGCTTAACACAATGGTTATGAATACAACTAATATTTCTTCTTTCAGTCTCCTCTTCTTGTGAATCACAGTACCCTGCAGGAAAAACAGCTTTTCAAGAGGAAGTAGGGAAGCTTAACTACACCAAATTTAAAATATCCCTTTACAATTATTTAATCAACTTTAATTCCCAAGTTAAAGAGACAATAACTATGGGTTACACACTGGCAGGTAAAGGCCACTAGAAGCCAGCCAGATTACCACAGCATGGAACACCCTGAAAGGATATCATTAGGGGGATGATCTTGCAGATCAGAATTTTAAGTTTATGTCTAGTAGGCAGCATATACTTCCATATGATGAAGGGTAGAATGTTGTTACTGACAAAAAAATAGGGATGATTAAAAACAACAGACATTAATATGAATAGCATTTCCTAGAAATTCAAAATACATGAGTAGTAAACCCATTTTCTAGTTAGGAGTTCCACCGGCTTATGTGGAACTACTTGGAATAGATGTTTTAGCTCCCAACACATACAGATCTCCTGCCTCTGAGTACAAAAATTCTTCCAGGCATTTTCAGAAGCACAGTAATTGTAAAGATACAAGGTCTTTGGGCTTGATCACATACACTGCATCTCCAATAAAACCAAATCAAGCCACAAGCTTCATTAGGAAAGTTTTTGCTATTCAAACATTGCACTCCAGATCTCATAAGCCCGACTAGAAGCAAACAGACTATTCACAATTAAAACACATCCAGAAACATTTCAGTTTGCCACAAGATACACAGACTTACTGGTTCTTGCCAAAAATGGCTTTGACGAAAATATTTTCTAGCAGTCAGGCATATGAATGGGAGGCAATGTAACAGTAAAGGCTGTAATAACTGTTCTCAGGAGCTAATTTTAATGTAAGCACAGTGAACCAGAAAATAGATTTGACCAGCTGGCTCAACTCATCCCGAGGCCTAGAACTCGGCACACACACTAAAAGCCAGTGTCTTATCTGGTCTCACTCACCAAGCCACTCTCAACCCTGCAACCTGGAAGTCACAGTGCTACTACAAAGCGCTACTACAAAGCGCTATTTCTGTAACAGCTCTTTTCTGAACGGTTATGATGGATACATCATCTACCTAAAGAGAAAACACCTTAACGTTCAGACCTCTACCAGAAGAGTTCAGATGGAACTGACGCAAGGCTAAACTAGAGGATCATCTGCAACGGCCAGCCTGTGTGTCTCACCAGACCCAAAGCAACCCCCTTAAATAGCACCTAAAATTTCAAGAAGACATTTCTATTAACCCTCGCGCAGGCAAGACGACATTTAATAAGCCAAATAATCAGAACAAAGCCACGTTACTGCCCGTAGAAAAGCCGGAATAACACAAAGAGCCTATTCACTCGTTGATCTCGGACTTTTTAACCCAACCGGTCGTTACACTGAGGAGCCATAAATTAGAAATCAACTTTCTTATGGCTGAAGGGAGGGGGAGGAAGAAAACGATCACCGTTTTCACCCAGGAATCGTTGTGGAAGGCAGCTATTGTGGAAAACACATGCACCTACCCTGACGTAACTCTATCCTTGAGCAACAGCGGGGAGAATCACCTCAAACCCCCCGGGGGATGCGCCCGCAGACATGTGTCCTGCGGGGCAGCGGCACAAAGGAATGCCGGCGCCCAGCCGAGCCCCGCGGGGGCCAGGGACCGGCCTGGCCTCCCCTCCCTCCCCGCTCGGCCGCGGCAGGCCGGGGCCCTCGCCTGCAGCAGCCCCGCTGCGTTTGGAGACACAGCACCGCGCTGCCAGCCCAATTCCCACCACGAGCGGCAATTATTAATGCTAGTAAGTCGATTTTTGGGGGTTTGGGGTTGGTTTTGGGTTTTTTTTGCACCTGCCAGGGCTGCGGGCAGCCGCCGTTCCGCTTCCACACGAAGCCTCCAGCTAACGGCAGGGCGAAGGGGAGCTATCCTTTACCTCCAGCCGTGATGAAGGAGCACGGCCCCCGGTCTGAATGCCAATAATAATCAGTATTACACCTACACCTATTTATCTGTCTCTATATAATTAAAGAGATGAGCAGCCCGCAGCTCTGGTGCGGCAGCAGGCGGCTGCTGCTGCAGGGAAGGGCAGCTTCGGAGTGACACCCCCACCCCGCAGGGTCCCCGTCCCACCCGGGGCGGCGCTCGCCCGCCCGCCGAGAGCTGTCCGGTCCTCACAGCCGCCCGGGCTCTGTGAAGGGGTCCGGGCCCGGCCGCCTCTCCTTCGCCTGGCACTGCCTCCGAGCCGCCAGCCGCCTCAACGGCCGTTACCTGCTGGCTGCGCTCGCCCTCGGCCGCCGGGCGCTGCCCCCATGGCCTCCCCCGCCCAGCCTCACCCCACCGCAGCGCGGCGCCGGCCACCGGTACCTGCGCCCGCCCGGGCCGCCTGCCCTGCGCCTGTGGACCAGGCTCCTCCACGGCGATGGAACAAAACACAGCCGGCTCCGCCCCCTCCCGGCACCCGCCTGCTCCCATTGGCTGGACCGCCCGCCCGCCGAACTTTGACCCCCTCTGCCATAGGGCAGCGGGGAGCGCTGGCCCGGCCCACAAGGGGCGGAGGGCGGGCCCGTTCCCGGCAGGGACGCGCAGCGGTGGTGCCGGGTGGGGCGGGGAGGATGCGCCGGACTACAGCCCCCAGGAGGCATTGCGGCGGCGCGGAGCCCCTCTCTCATTGGCTAGCCAGGGAGCGTGCGGAGGGGCGCGCGTGGGGCGGAGGGGCCCGCGTGGGGCGGGGGGGGGTAAGCTGCGCCTCTCGCCTGGCGGGGCGATTATGTCATCGCGTCCCCGGATGGAGCCGCAAGAAGGACGCGGGTGCGCGCGTGGCGCAGGGGGCGGGACGCGGCGGCGGCCAGCGGCCAGACTGCGCATGCGCGAGCCCCGCTGTGGGCGCATGCGCACTGGGCAAGGGGGGGGAGAGCGGCTCAGGGGGGCGGGAATCGCTGGCGGCGGCGGCGGCTCCTCCTCCTCCTCATCTCCCTCTCCTCCGGCAGCGGGGCTGGGGAGGGTGCGGGGGCTGCCCGGGTTGCCCCTCGGCCGGAACGGGGCCCGAGCATGCCAGTCAAGGCTGCCCGGCCGGGTTTGGGCCTGGTCAGTCTGTGGCAGACTCCGCCAAGGCCCGGCCCGGCCCGGCCCGGCCCGGCCCGGCCCAGCTGGTTGCACCCAGCCTGGCAGCGCCTCTCCACGGAACGGCTGAGGTGCCGGCACTCGGGCCTGTGGCAGTCGCAGAGGGAGCAGGAATAGCAGCCGGGGCTTCTCCCAGAAGCCATCGCCCTAACCAGCTCCGGCTGCTTAAGTTACCTTCCCCGTAGCTGGTTCTTCCCAGCTTCCTCCGGAGACGCGCTGCTCTGCGCTGTGTAACGGTGTGGTTACACTGCCCTCTGCTTGCGTGCTCCGTGCTTCCCTCAGCTGGCAGTTTCCAGACCAACCTGCTGGAAATACCTCAGCTTCATCTCCCGCAGGGGTCCCGCATGGACCCGAACTGGTGCCATCTTCTCTTGTCTCTCAAAATGGAGGCCAGGAAAAAAAAAAATCTACTTCTTACTCTGCAAGAAATGTTCCTATGGGAGTTTTTCAAAAGCAGTTATGAGTCAAACGTAGTGAGGAAGTGGGATGTGTTTGGACAACAATGACATTGTACACTTGTCAGGGCAGAGGCTGCTTGATGTGGATGCATAATCCTTAACATCATGAGAAAGCAAACCCTGATTTACTGTTGCCTACAGGCCTAAAATTACTGAGGTACAGGTATTTTTTATTAGCGGTGACTATTAGCCAGCTTTTCTCATCCCTTTAACAAGCATCTGTTACTTCAACCTTCTGCAACCTGTTCTTCAGTGTTGGCACATGGAGTTGTATTTCACTCCCTTGCCTTTCCTTTGACCCAGAAGTTTTTCGGCTGACTTTATCTTATTATCCCGTAAGATTTTGCTGAATTACAAGACAATGCTGCAACAGATACCTGAGCTAATGTTGCAATGCGGAGTCCAAATCAAAACTGTGTTCCTGAGACATCCTTACTTCAGCTTGCTTATTTTCCAGGCTTTCAAATTTTAACGTTGAGAGACCAATAACTTAAAACCAACTTTACTTCAAACAGCATTACCGGGTTTTTCTGCTTATTCTTCATCGCTGTCCTCTCATCTTTTACACACTATACAACCCCTACAGTGCTCAGTTTCATGAAAATTTTGCATGTTTATTTTGTTTTGATAAACCTTAGGCCGAAATCTTTTCAAACAGTTTGCCAAGGTACCCTTCCCAAATTATACAATGAATATTTAAATTAGCGTACTAGTTCTCTGCAAGATCAACACCTACCTTTCTTTAGAAAGATCTTGAAAGTGATTAAAGGTACACAGAGAAAAGTACACAGCTTTCTCCCATAGTTCAGTCCTGGCTCTTGAAATACTTTCTGGTTGTGCTCATTTTGCTCCTGGCCTTATTGTGAATTCTGGTGCATGGGAAATTGTAGTTCATCTGCTTTCATGATCCTACCCATATCTTTGGCAGGGATTTGGCTCCATCCTGTAATCAGGTTTGTACGCAGAATTCCCCACTGAAACGAAGTTATCCCTGAAGCATTTCATTGCTAAATCCTTATCCAAACTTAGAGTTAACAATTTAGTTGGTTTTTTTTTTTTTTTAAATGAAGTCATAATATTATTTTATCTTTCACAACCATTGTAAGTACTCCACTGGAGTTTAGCAGCTCAGGCGTGAGATTTTGATGTAAAACTGGTTTTCCTTCACCTACAAGTTCAACCATTTTCATAGTTTTGAAACATTAATGTTTCTCTCAGTCAAGCCACAATACTTTCCTCCAGCCTCCTGCACTGTTTCTGCTGCAAATAAGGTAAAACCAGAGGAACTTTGTGTTTCTGAAACTGAACTGCCTCGCAATTGCAACTGTTTACTTCCAGCCATGGCTGCAGCAATGGGGGGACATGCGAAAGCAGCTACGGCTGCACTCCCTCAGCAGTCAGTGCTTCTGCTTTCAACTTTCACTGGCTGGATATTTCCAACTAGGGTAAAAACTTTGCAGTAATTAAATTACCTTATGGATTAGATAACTCTTAAATCTTTCTCTTCTTCTGTAATGCTCCCCTGTGATTTTTCCCCTGATTTCTTTTATCACTTTCCATTCTTTTCTCCAACTTTATCAGGTTTTTTCCCATTGTGACAATGGCTGATACTCTCTTGTATTGGGGTGGAGCTGCCTTCAACTGTCTGTAGTCCAAAAGCAGGTGGCAAGCTGAGCCCTAAACTAGTGATGTTACAGAGGTGGTACCTCCTATGATCAGCTGGTTGCATCCCAAAATTTATCGCACGGGCAAATCACATACAATGGTCAACAAAAACTAAGGGACTGGGGTGGGAGATAGGAGTGAGCGATCATATCTGAGACAGGGCAGGTGGTAGCTTTAATCAAGGTCATTTAGTATTCAGCCATAGTCGTCTCTTATTTTATACCCAAGAGTAAAGCTCTGGCAGGGATCCAGTTTATAATTCAGATCTTGGTAAACACAGACCTAAATTTCCCTCATGACAAGGTTCGATAGTAATTGTCTAGCACTTTAAATATCTAATTACAAACATGCTACCACATGTTAAAGTGGTCGGTGTCTGTTCACTCAACTGTGTGTCTCCAGGAAGGACCATCTGTTTCCAACAAAACAGTGAGACACCAATGTAGACAGGTTTCTAAATTTAAAAAAAAAAAAAGGAAAAAAAAACTAGAGAGAGACACAAAGCTGTCCTTACGATAAAGCACAGGCTGAAATAGGTGCAATCAGAATGAACCTCAGGAGAAAGTTTTCACCTAGGGGAACAGGCGCATGGCATGATTGCTCTAAGGTACCCTTCTGGGGCTTATTTTATGCACCTAAACTACTGGAGTAAGCATATAGAAGTCTTCAGTACATATACGCATGATATGTTCAGTTTGGTCCCTCTTGACATCTGTTTTCCATAAAGGAATAGCAGTTCCTCATACATCCCATCTCAACACCTAGCTCCTAGATCCGGTTATTCAAGAAAGGGGATGTTTTCCCCTCCTTAGTCAGAACGTGGTAGATAGACGTGAGTGGCATGCCAGCTTTGCCTCTCACACAAAAACAACAGATAGACCTTAATGCTATGTGCGTGTTACTACTAAGTTGTTGCCAATTTAGGCAAATTACCACCTAAGATCAAGAAGGGAAACAGAGGAGACTATGCAACTCAGTTCTTCTTTTGTTGTTATTTTCATACTGTTTGTAGATAAGGAGTCCAGCGCTATTTGGTGTAGTTAAAGAAATGAAGTGCAAAAATAGTTCAGACACTCTGTAACGTGCACAGCTGCTCATAGGGTTCAGGTGAGCATTTCCAACACTATTTCAAATTGGTTGAAAGGTATTTTGCTGTATACACTGATCACTTTTTACTTACCACAGCATTAGTAAGCCAAAAGTTAGTGTGTTTACTACATACAGTGGTCCTCTTACAATGAGTTATAGAAGCAAGACAAGTAAGTGAGTTGGGATAGCAAGTCTCAGGTAAATTTACCCCAAATAATGGTATTTCTCTTCTTGTAGCAATCACTGTTAGTCATTCATCTGTTTCCTCATAAAATACGTATAATGGAAAAGGGGCCTCTGTTTTAAAAGACAAATTTATGAAGGCCTGTCAGAAAGACTGCAGATCCAATAAAATCCTTCACTAATCCTGTTTCCCTCAGGGTCACTTCGCAGTCGCCCTCAGGAGCAAGGGGGCAATGTGGATTCCATCTCCCGGCCCAGGAAGTCCCCACACTTGAAGAAAGAAACGGGACTGACTTTGGAGTCCAACATAGAGCAGGTACAGGAGACACTGCTTAGGTATTGAGGGGTCCTGTCATAGCCTGCGTGTTTTGACGGGACATTTGAGCATGGCTGAGCCTCATCAAAGATGCTTTTCACACTTCTCCATTCTCTCTGTTTAGCAGTTTCACAGCTGAGCATACAGGTTCTGGGCACAAGAGGAAGTTGAGCCACTAATTGTGTGTATCAGATGGTGGTTTTGATGTAAACCTTGCTCAGAGTGCTCAAACAGATGAGTTTTCTGTATAGTGTACTTCTCCTTACTTATGTTCAAGGGCTTGTTATAAATGAGATAAAGCAATAAGAATGCTAAATAAATAAGCTGGAATTGAGAAGCCAAGCAGTGTTCAGCATCAAAATCTGAAACAAGTAGAGGGCTGACATCCTGGGATATTAGAGTCAGGGGTCTCTCGTATACCACTACAAGTTGGCTAAACATTATGTTCTTTGTGAACTCTTAAAAGGATTTTGAAAATGTTGAGTTGATCATGACCAGATTAGGTTTTATTGGATTTCATGGAAGGGTGACTTCATCCCGTGCCCCCTATACACAGCTGACTTTTCCTACACCCAGCCTTTCACCTCCGTTACCTGTTATTCCAGCTACACAGTTGCCTGCTTCTTCTTAAATTGAGCCATCTGGCCAGGATATACTTGGTTTTTCAGGGTATGAATTAGCCACAGGATTTGAAAAAGGGCAAATCAAGCTCCAAGTGCTGAGCCAGTACAGCATTGTTCTGCTTTTCACTGCAGTCCCCTAGGAACAGTCCCACTCATGAGAACTCTAAATTGCTAAGAATTCAGCCAAAGCATCTTCTGCCTACTCAAGTTTCTAGTCCTTCCTACATAAGTTTGCAAGTGCCTTGTTCTTTTTGCAACATACAGCACTTCCTTCATAGGCCTTCCCTGCACTTGCGTGCTTTACCAAATGGCTCATTCACCTCCTGAGTGAGCCTTTTCTCAGCCTGGAACTTTTCCCCAACTTGTCTCTCCTTGAAAAAAGCCAGGTACAGCAAAGGTGCATCAGTTACCTGCATTGTGGTACAGCCAGGAGGGCTGCTTGAGTTCTCAAGTTCCTATTTTTTCTGCCACGACAGGGCTTGTAGAACTCTTGCAAACTCCTCTAGTGATTTCCAATACAAGGCATAGGGAAGACAGATCACTAACAAATACATTTGATTAATAAGCACTGTTACTTCAAGCATGCTCTGCACAACGTATCACACTTGTTATGTTTCACCATCCTTAATACAGAATTTCTGTATGAGCCATTTCATCTGCTTCTCATTTTTTATGAGGGCGGAATTTTTTTGGTTTTGTTTTTGGTTGGTTTTGTTTCTGGTTGGTTTTGTTTCATTTTGGTTTGGTTTTTTGTTTTAAGGAGATAGTAGTCAGCACTGTTCTGTACTTTTCTGTTACTACTTATCCAGAAATCTGAAGGAGCAAGAAACAAATTTTCCTGTGAAAACACACTGGATAAGTACTTTCTTAGTGTAAGAATTGTTTATACCTGCATAGATATTATTTTCTTTTATTCTACCTCAGAATCTGCTGAGAAGTGGTGGAAGATGTTCAGCGGGCAGTGGCATTGTGCCAGGCCTTAATATCTTTTACCAGTTTCCAGGAAACAAAGATCTTTCAAACATGAAACTTTACTGGAAAACAAAGTGGTTGCAAACCAGTAATGTCTGTATTTCACTTCGTCTCTGTCCTGGTTTCAGCTGCGATAGAGTTAATTTTCTTCCTAGTAGCTGGCATAGTGCTGTGTTTTGGATTTAGTATGAGAATAATGTTGATAACACACTGATGTTTTAGTTGTTGCTAAGTAGTGCTTACACTAGTCAAGGACTTTTTCAGCTTCCCATCCTCTGCCAGGTGCACAAGAAACTGGGAGGGGGCACAGCCAGGACAGCTGACCCAAACTGGCCAAAGGGATATTTCATACCATATGATGTCATGCTCAGTACAGAAACTGGGGGAGTTGGCCGGGGGGCAGCGATCGCTGCTCGGGGACTGGCTGGGCATCGGTTGGTGGGTGGTGAGCAGTTGCATAACTTGTTTCTCCTGGGTTTTGTTTCTCTCTTGTTGTTTTCCTTTTCATTACTATTATTATTAGTAGTATCAGTATTATTATTATTATTACATTTCCATTATTAAAGTGTTCTTATCTCAACCTACAAGTTTTCTTACTTTTACTCTTCCGATTCTCTCCCCCTTCCCAGCGGGGAGGAGGGGAAGCGAGAGGCTGTGTCGTGCTTGGTTGCCGACTGGAGCTAAACCACAACAGTCTCATTCCTAAATTGACTGTGGTTAGATAAAGAAGGAACTATTTTAATCATCAATCAAAACAGGGATTTAAGGATGAATTTTCATTTGCATTTCAGCTGAGCAGAGTGATAGGTACCCAAGATTTTAAATATGAATTCTTCACATAGATTTGTGCATACTCATCATCAGGTATAGTCATGTATTGAAGGGTTTTATTTTACATCTTATATTTCTAGATAATTTCCCCTGCAGAAGGCAATTCAAATGCCATGTTTCTACTCGTGCTTCCAGACCTGCCTCCTCTGCTCAAACTAAAATTGCAGCCTGTCTCTCAGAAATCCTGTCCCAGATACATAACTGACAGATCGAGCCCATTGTGACTCAAATAGAACTTTTAATTTTCTCTCACTTTTATCCTTGACTAACACAATCTTATCTCATTCATATCCATCCAAACTGCTGCTGCAATGTCCTTTAGCCACACTAGCCTTCTCCTCCTAACTCTCCACTGGCTTTGTTTTTGTTCTATCAAACATACTCTCCCCGTCTTTCCATTCAAAGCCCTTCATAGCCTATTCCACCTCTATCTACCTTTCACTAAACCAAAGGCAGCTTCTGCCCCTCGAACCTCCCAGACACTATGAACTGCACTGTAAGACCACCTAGTGTGACCTCTGCTCACCTCAGGCCTTTACATTTAGCACAGATACTCATATATTAAACCCAATGGTTTCAATTAAACGAAAGCATTTTAGTTCTCAGGAGACTAACCTGTGTTTCACAAGCAGAAAACAAGAGTGATCGCTGTTGCCTGAGGGTTTTACGATGGCCCGAAATATTCAGGAGGTCAACCAGGCCGTTGGCTGTAGAGGAAGGGGATAAAAAAAGACACATGAACCTTCATGTCCCTGCTCCCCTGACTGGGAGGGAAGTGTCTTCCTGACCCCCAATCAACCCCATGCAAGGGAGCAAGAGACATCCATCAGTCCTGTAGAAAGAGGGGTTTCCTCATCACTTCAAAGCACCCACTTAAACTGTTCTGTGTTTCGAGCTATGAGACATCTAGGATGCCTCTGAAGAAAGGAGGAGATAATATTTGAGCTAATAAATTTAAAAAATCTGTTTCAATGAAACCTGCTGTCTTTTGGATGTGTTTCAAGGCTGACTGACTTAAGATTCAAGTTCTGACTGAGTCTTTCTGCAGTTGGATCATACAAGTTTGGATTTTTTTCTGTGTTCTCTGTTGGCTAAGACTGCAGGAGCTGATTAAGTGGCTTTGTCTTTAGTGGGAACACTTGTAGGGTGTCTTCTATTCAGTTGGCTACTTCCATAAATTGTGTGCAACCTCCAAAAGGCCTCTAAACCTTTACCAAATTCTGCTGGAAGTTGCCCAACTGGTTTTAAGCGTATTACAGCATATACAGATATGCATGGACAGGCACAGATAACAGGCAGTGGTGGCTATGTGTTCGGAAAAGGAAAGTGGGGGAGCTATCATTTCTCCCTCATCTCTGAAACTATTGGCTAAAGACAGGAGATTTGATTATAGCTGCTATTTGAATACTGAACTGGAATTGTTACAAGTATTTTGAAGTCTGTGCACAAAGCCTTACTCCCAGAGAGAAAGAACTGAGGAGGAAGACTATGATACAGGTACTGGGTTCAAGAAGAACCAGTGAGACCCTCCAGCCCCAAACCTAGAACCCACAGAGGCTTCATGGTTTCTTCTCAAAGTTAATGAAGCATCTCATGGTTTAGTTTAAATCAACGGCAAGTGCAGTGCATTGCTAAGTAAGCAGCAATGCATATTTACAGTCACAATTAAAAAAAAGTATGTGATTTCAAAATGCAGTATGTCTAACACAATGAGGGCTGCCAGAATCCATAATAAAGATCAGCCATGGAACCTCTGTCTTCTTATTAAGCTACCAATGGACACCTCTTGGCTTTCTCCTGTGCCAGTCTTCAGGCTTCGGAGAAACTCCCTCTAGGTTATCTGCAAGGTTATACCGTTGTCTCTTCTCATATCCCCTCATAAGCTCTGACTTTGCTCTGAGATCTACAGAAGCTTGACAAAGCCTGCAGGTGATGTGCTGAAGATGCTGCTAACCAGGCTGAGCACCACGCATATACTCTTTTCCCTTAACTCTGGTGGCTGCCTGCTTCTCTCCTCTTGCCTCGTCCTTCCTTTGGCAATTCTTCAGGCAAGGACTCTGTACTTATTCTCTGTTGGTGCATTGCCCAGTGTAACAGGGACCTGGACCATCACTATCATTGCTAGGTACTTTGGGTTGGTAAATAAAAATGGTCATCTTCAAACAAGAAATTGCTTTGAGGATTTCGGCGGGGGGGGGATGTTTTCTGTGAACCAAAAATTGTAGCTGCCCCCACAAAAATCAGTTAAAATATTCCATATACAGATCTGCAGATCACAAATGCAGAGAGGCCACTGTAAACAGCTAAAAGAATTTCTCTCTCCCCTGCCTCGAGAGCTATCATCAAATATGTTTTTTGAGGAAGAAGTGCAATCTTTCACAGAATCACAGAATCATTAAGGCTGGAAAAGACCTCTGAGATCATCTAGTCCAACCGTCAACCCAACACCACCATGCCTACTAAACCATGTCCCAAAGTGCCATGTCTACACATTTTTTGAACACCTCCAGGGATGGTGACTCCACCACTTCCCTGGGCAGCCTCTTCCAATGCTTGACCACTCTTTCAGTAAAGAAATTTTTCCTAATATCCAATCTAAACCTCCCCTGATGCAACTTGAGGCCATTTCCTTTCATCCTCTTGCTTGTTACTTGGGAGAAGAGACCGACACCCACCTCGCTACAACCTCCTCTCAGGTAGTTGTAGAGAGCAATAAGGTCTCCCCTCAGCCTCCTTTTCTCCAGGCTAAACAACCCCAGGTTCCTCAGCTGCTCCTCATACGACTTGTGCTCTAGACCCTTCACCAGCTTCGTTGCCCTTCTCTGGACACGCTCCAGCACCTCAATGTCCTTCTTGTCGTGAGGGGCCCAAAACTGAAAACAGTATTCAAGGTGCAGCCTCACCAGTGCCGAGTACAGGGGGACGATCACTTCCCTGGTCCTGCTGGCCACACTGTTTCTGATACAAGCCAGGATGCCGTTGGTCTTCTTGGCCACCTGGGCACACTGCCGGCTCATATTCAGCCAGCTGTCAACCAGCACCCCCAGGTCCTTTTCTGCCACTCTTCCCCAAGCCTGTAACGTTGCATGGGGTTATTGTGACCCAAGTGCAGGACCCTGTGTATGTTTCCTGTTTCAGTTCATTTTTAATGTTTAATGTTTAATTTTAATGTAAAGCCAGCAGGTGCTTCATGTGTAATGAGCATCTCTAACTTTGTCATCAAGATAGCTGTTCTAATTTTTTTACAAGTAGTGCATTTTTAAACTCATTATATATATATGTATGTACGTATGCTAAGGCCTTATGTGAAAAAAATTAAAAGCAAGCTTCGCAACAGCAATGTGAGGCTCTGGCTGTTTTTTTTCTTGGTTACCAACCTTGTACAAATTAAAAGCACATTAGCCACTTTGAAAATAAATCTGACTGCAGTTCAACCTCTTTTCTTTGGAGTTTTAGTTTGAAGATAGCAGTGGCATTCCACTGGCTAAGCCACTTGAGTGAATTTCCTGATTTTGCTTGGTTGCTTAATTTCCTGTTGGGCTCACATTTTGCCTAATTCAAGACAAAAAGACCCCTATAAATGGGATGAATGATTGAAATTGCAGAGCTGGACATAGTAATTTGATTGCAGTTCAGCATGTGCCTCTCTGAACAGAGGTAGAATTTCTGAGACACGCATATAAGTAACTCTAAAAATGTCTCTAATTCAGCATTTTCTCCCCTTATTGAATTACCTATCTATGCATCCAAATCTGTCTTCTCCTTGTATTCAGGCTTTAATGTGTGTCCGTGACAAGTTTCCCCCTGTTATGACATCACTCTTAAGTCTCTAAAACAGGACAAAAATAAAACAATAGGAAGTGCTACGGTCTGTTATTCATAAAAGCTCTCTAGCAGTACTTAGGAGTACATTTGAAGCAGATCTCCTTCTCTGCATCATTTTTCCAGTGATAGGCTTTACATTCAACTTTTAAATACTCAGGATTGTGAATGGGACTAAATAATGCTTTAGCAAAAGCCTATAAATAATGGATGCATAATACACACAATTTAAGTCTCTAACCTGATTGTTCCACACATCTTGCCTTTATATATATTGCCTATCATGCTGTACAAAATTACTAAACTATAAAAGCTTAAAGTAAAACTGTTGGCTTTTTTCTGATGTTCCTTCCTCAGTGAAGAATGCTAGCTATATGGGTTTATTTATCGGTTAGATCAGCGGAAGACTTTATGAATTAAAAGATGCACTTTGCGGTTTTATCTGAACACCATCAGCTTGGGCTCAGCCTGATCTTTTCTGGGAAGAATGCAGTCTTTCCACGGCACTAGCAATGGTCTGGGAGCTACCCAGCATATCGCCTGTATGGGGCTGGAAGCTTTAAGGGTTCAAACCCTGTGTAGATCGAAGCTAAACTAAAATCATGACAACACCCTGTTATAAGATCCATTTCTGGAACATCTTTTATTCAAGTATCTTTTCTGTCAAGAACTTGCTGGTGGAATGGGTAGCAAATTATTAATGTAGGTGAGCTGAACACTTGTTAAAATAAAATGTTAGCTTGGCTATGGATGCCTGGGCCTGATGGTTCTGAAAGGCCTGTTGTGAACCACATTTCCAGCAGCCTGATTTGCTTTAGTCGTGACAGACGGATCCTGCAGGAAATGAAAAAGCTGTGTCTTCTTTCCTGAAAAATATTAGTATTATACTTAAGCATAACTCTTGTATGTGTCTTTTTTTCAGATGGTCTGCTAGTGGCAGGTATCTTGCTATGTCGTACATCTGGTTAATGGCCTAGAACATCATCACTGTTTACAGTTATTTCTAACAGGAACTGAGATCAAAGATCAAGTTAATGGAAGAAAGAACAATGAAAGATGAGAGCCAGTCCTCTGTTAGGAGGAACTATATTCTGCCCTTGCAGATCTTTATCTGATAAGTATTTTTCCATCTCTGATGACTATAAGCCAGATCCTGTGATCTTTATATTGACCAGCTTTGTATTTAAAACTACATCAATAAGACCGCATTTAATTTGGGCACATTTTTAACCCACTGCCCTTTCACTTCTTGAAAAATCCATTTTACCTAGCAAGAGCTATGTAATACTGCCTCTAAAAATACTGTGCCTAGGCATCCTTATGGCCATGAACCAAGTGTACTGCCTTTTTCAGGGTTATGGACTTGATCTGGAGGTTACATCATCTTCTCAGTTCTTACAAATGGAAGAATATAGGATGAGACAGGGAAAATAATTTTTCAGAAGAGCCAGGTACACATGGATCCAACAGCCTCTTGAAATCTTACAGACTATGTAGCTCTGACAACGGGCTTCAGATTTCCATCTGTACAGGAGCAAGTTTAAAAATGTGTACATAACATAAACAGGGCCAAGATACTATGACTGATTTGGGTGGTTCTATTTTTATGTTCTTTTATTTTTAAGCTAGCTAGGAGCAGCCATGGTTTAAATTAAATTCGTCGCTTCCACATAATTGAAGAGGGATTTACAGAAGATGCAGATGCTTTTCATGCCAAACGTTGTGCATGTGCAGAATGAGAATCAACAATTACAATTAATTTTTGAGCCCATATTCCCTACCCAGGAAGCAGCAATGTGCCTCCTTATCACCACAAATGCATGGGGGAAGGGATTTTATAGGGGTTTTATGCATTTTTTTTTCAATGCTGTCAGAACCTGGAAGTTGTGAAATGCCTCAGATTTCTTTTGCATGCATTTGTCCAGGCTGGCAAGAAGGTGCTCTATCTAGCAAGGTCTGCAGGCTGGGATGGAAAAGGGTCCGGCAGCATTTGAGAGCTTTAACTAAAAGTTATGGCAGACAAAAGCGGCGACGGTTGCATTCCACCTGTTATCTCTGGGAGTCAGCAGCTCTGCCTTCCCCCTCCAGCTTCCCTGCAAGTCCTGGCAGCGCTGAGATAACATTTCGTTCAAGATCTGCTCATGCCAGGTTATCGATAAAGTTAGGAAAACGAATACCTTGAGGGAGCAAGGCTAGATTTTCAGTTTGCTTAAGGCCAAGTCTAGCCTGGTACAGTGGAAGTCCAGCTCTCAGTGTTCGTTGTCACCCAGCTTTTACAGGATGTCATTTTGCTATGGCAGCACATGAAAGGGGGTTTGAAGAACACTTTGCAGTGATGGTGGCTGACTACTGCATTTCTGGTTACAATTAACAGCACATTCTCACCAACTCCCTCTGATTCTGCTTGTTCACAGGCCCGGGGCAACCGGAATATCTTTCTTTTGTCCCACACTCCTTCATCACCATGGCAACAAATGGGCAAATATGATAAATAATTTTTTTTTTTTTTGCAAGTAGACTGGTAAGTTTTCAAGACCACACACACACGCAGAGTACAGGTTGTTCAAACTTGGGGATTAGCACATTACAACCGTGGGTTTAACCAGTAACTTGGGCTGTGGCCCGGCTCCATGGCAATGCCCATGGGAAAACATCCTCACAAAGTCACATAGCACATTGGTGACTACAGAGTTATGTGGGCAATGCCCAATGCCAGCCTCTGGCTGTTGTCACCAGCAATTAAAGGGAGGCTGAGGTCCTCTCCAGGACCACCCTGAGCTCATCCTAATTGTGCCACTGGTGGTGGAAACAAAGGTCAGCCCTTGTGCAGGGGTTTAAAAGTTGAACTTGCACTCCCAAGGGAACACTGTAGCCCAGTCCTTAGGGACACCGCAGTCACTAAACATGGTGGCCTGGGAAGCAAAGTCATCATCTGATTTAATAAACACCGGCCCCAAGTGGAGGGGCAAAAGGAGCAACATCAGTAGCTCATTGTACACAGGGAATTGAGGGAGGGGACTCGCCTCTGCCTTTGTGCAAATCAAAACCCTTGCATCACCGAGAATCCCACCAGGCAATACGCATGGGGACTATAGATAAACATGGGCTTCTAATTTCTGGTTCGGGGTCTGGGAAGAGATCTGTGCCAGCTGCAGCTGCTGGAAGGTACAGTGTCTTGGTGTGGTCATTAGACTGATGGATCGTCTGGCATCAGACTTGAGGAAGCTTGAAAGATCTCATCTGCAGCCTCTGGATCCAGAAGCTAGCCAGAAGGTCTTGAGTCTTTCCCTAACCTGCAATTTGTTAAGCACCCTGCAACATCTGTATCACTAGGGTATTTCATGGGAAAGTTTTCTTTTTGTTGGTTACGTGTTACTGCTTGCACGTGTTTTTTTCCCCTGTATCTAGACCATCTATTCTTTTCAAGTGACAGATACTAAAAGTAGTAAGCTGCAAAAACATGTACCACCAGAGTTACAAAGAAAATCTCTTGGGAGACAGTAAAACAAACCCAGTCCCAAACACCCTCCCCTTGCCCACGTTGCCAAACCACCTCCTTTTCTACCGCCCTGCCAACAACTCAATTCTTCCACAATACCTACAGGGAGGGAGGTGGTAGCGGATTAAAAAGCCAGGTTCCTCCCTCTCCGAGGTTTCCCAGCACGTATTGCCAGCCTGGGGAATACGGGGGAAAGGGACAGGAAAGGCTGGCTCTGCCCTGCATAGGGCCAAGCAAGTTTTCAGCTGTGTAAAATATATTGAATTCCAATCTCGCTGGAGCTGGTGTTGAAAGATTTCAGCAAGGCCAACACTTGACCTTTAGCAGACAATAGCCCCGGCCCTAATTGGCAACTGCTCATTGTGCGTTTTCATGTGTTTTGAACAGGCGGGTTTCATGCTCATTCCCCTGTAGGCTCAGGTCTGGGGCTGCGAGCGGGAAGTGGCGAAGGTTTGGTGATTTCTGATTGTTCTATAATGCCACCTGCTGACTCGAGGGCGACAGTAGCCAGTGTATCAAAAGTCCTTTCACGGAGCCCTGCTTTTAACTTTAGTGCTATTTATATTAATGGGATCATTCAATGCATTTCACTCATGTTCTGATTTAGAGTCCGAGGACAGACCCGAGTTACAAATCCTAAGTGAACACCGTAAGATATATTGGACACTGACTATACCAGCTTATTGTGCTTCAGTTGGGTTGCAACTGCAAAATGTAATGAGGAGGTTATTGAAAAAGGTCTTGATACTCAAAATATTAAAATGTTGTGTTTATAACGCACTGTGCTTTTTCATGACTGATGCAAGCTGCAAGCATTTGTGTGCCAACACTACGATGCGTCTTCACTAAATGGCCAAGATGGTGGGAGGGGGAAAACATAAGTGGCTACTTTACTTCCAAGGGAGGCCCAGATCTTACTCCCTCTACAAGGATGATTTCATCATCCATAGCAATTCATGCAAAGATGCACAGCATAGTAAAGAGGCCCCCATCCAGAAAAAGGCTCCAAATCATCCACTTTGCAAAGCCTGGGAAAGTTCAAACACAGACCTAGAGTGAATGCCACACCACTAATTTAATCTTTTAACAAACTGAAAAATCATGACCCTTTTATCTAACGAAATTCTCACTTCCCAGACTCACCCCATTACACCAGTTGGTCCTTGTTCTTCACCACTTCCCTGCCTTGACCAAAATCCTGTTTTCACCCCCATCTCTGTCTGAACCCTTTATTGAAGTATCTCCCTTGCAGGGCATACGTGCTCCCAGCACACCTCAGCTATTTCTGCTGCTCTGCCTATGCTCTGCTGCTCCCCTCACGTCCTTTCATGTTCTCTTTCCCTTAGCTCTGGTTCTGCTTTTGCTCCTGGCACCAACCTTCTTTGTCAGATCCATAAATAACTATTCATTCAGGTCTCTACCAGCCCCCCCAGCAAATCCTTGCACCTTGCTTATGAGTTCCAGGTTGATGCTCAGGGTATGTTTTTCAGAGGGCTTCTGGCATGGGCAGCTTGACGCTCTCCAGCACAGTGGAGACAGGCACTGCAAAGCCTTTGCACCACTCTCCTCCTTCTGGCACCTTAATGGGGTCTAATTTTTGTGCTGGCCTCCCACGCACTTAATAAAAGACGCACATTCAAGCAGGCTTTGTGCCCAGAACGCAATTAAGCATCCAACTGTCCGATCTGTGTGGCCAAATCCTCGGCGTTCCCGGGGGTTCTCAGGTGCAGGTTCACACTGGTTCATCAGGTTTCCATAGGGGGGAGGAAATGTAATTTAGCTCTTTCAGTCTTAGTCACTGCAAATAAAGGGGAGTAAGTGAAGCTTGTCTTTGGCTGTAGGAATGGCAAACAAACCAGGCATGATTCTTTATCTTAAAGCGAAATTTGCAAGTGAACAAGGCATTATAATTGATGCAGATTTAAAGATATAAGGTGAGGCTATTCTGTGTTTAGGTTTAAATGACAAACCTTATCTCACTTTTCCCATCCCCTCCCTTTTTCTTCCCTTGCACAGCAGAATGCTAGACAATAATTTCTTCAGACCCAATCCTCAGAACTGCTGTTCCCCACAGCTCCAGCGATTTTTAGAGTGGCTGAAGATATTTAGCAACCCTGAAAAAATCCCCCATCAAACCTTTCTTTCAGCACACACTGACCACAGAAATACCATAATACCTGAGACGAGCAGTTTCGCTACATGCTCTGGGTCATTCTGTGCCACTAACAAAGGTATTACATGTGATGAAAACCCAAAGCCACAACACAGAAAATAATTCGTGCATCAGCCCACATGAACATGTGGAGGGACACAAAGCCTGCCTGCCTGCCTGATGTAAAGATATATATACTGAATATATATCGGGTCTGTTTAATTGCAGAGCTGAATCAAACTCAAGCTCTGGACAAGTAACTGTGCACCCTGATAAACTGGCAATGCCTTTCCTTGTATAGCTGTGGCCTGTGCCCACAAGTACCTTCCCAGGGAATGCCTGGCATGGCTTGTGGGATAGCAGGCATTCCTAAATGGCAGTATGGACAATCCAGAGCCAGCTCTGGCTCCCTCCATGGTCCTCCAGCATCATCTCAACACGCTTTGCATCCTGAAGGATGTCTGGTCCTTCCTCACGCTGCACGCCAGGGTTCACCAAACATACACACCCTCAGTTTCATATTATGAAAACACCATCTTGATAGGATACAGCACAGCCATTGCATTGCTTTGGACACTTTGAACCTCAAAGTATGATGTCTTAGGCCTACAAGGCCACCACATGGGCCCAGAGAAGACGACAGCACCATAGACATACTACATGTAGCCAGGCTGTGCCACTTTGGGCCAGAAAACACCATGTCCTCCTGTTTTATTTAGCAACATAGATGTCACCAAGGAAGGGAACATTTCCACCTCCTAGGACTTACCAGGTAGCAAGACTTATACTATAAACTCTGTTACGAGTTTAACACTGACTCTGGAACACTGAAAAACACCAAGGAAGACTTGGTCTCTTCTCTTTGTTTAGGCAGTGAGAACAGGGGGATTAGAAGACAACAGGGAATGACTGACATCAGAAAAATAGTCAGGGTGGATGGAAAAATAAAGAGAAATTATTTTATAAAGGTGTTACTGAATGACAGGGAGCCATTAGTATACAAATGCATTGCATACTACTGTGTGAGGGAGGATCTTCATCCATCCAGAGATGGATCCGTCTAGAGATGGATCGTAACCTTTATCTATCTCTAATCACACCAGCTTCCTTTGCAGGTAGCTGGGCATTGCATTGATTTTGCCCCTGGGCTGTAACTAAGTAAGGAAAGATAAAGTGTGCAAAGGAATAGAAGCTGCAAAAACACTCTGACTTCAATGCAAAGCAAGATACCACAGGAGCTATAGGTCCTCACATTTTGATTTGTATTTTCCAGCTATTGATGAGGACCTTGAAAATGAGCTATCATTTGACTGAAGACAACACTGTCCACTGAAATATTTGACTGCACAGAGGCAGATGACCCTTTGATGAGTTAGCTAAGGTTTGAAAGAGGTGCACAAAGAGGGAAACAACACATTGGAGAACAAATGGAAGCTAAGCACACCTTGGCATCCTAAGCTCTAGGGTTGGGGTTTTTTTGCTTATAACTAGGAATTGTTGAAATTGCTGCAGAATTGTTGAAATTGCTGTGGGATTGTTCTGTTGTATATAATAAAAGGAATACCTCCATAACTGAGTGGGTCAACCTTACCACGTTACATACTGTAAGAGCAAGAAGAACCCAAGTCAGGTTGGGATAACAAGATTTAAAACAAGGTATCTAATAAAAGTGCTTATTTTTGGTCAGTGCCTTTGGTGAAAAACAGTTCCTACTGCACAAAAGCAGGAGGAGGTGGAGGTAAAAGGCAGTCAAACAATGAGGAAAGAGTGTTTCAGTATTGCATGGAAGTGTTCATTAGATTTGCATTTCTCTGCAGCCGCCTCTGGCTCCATCCTTAATATTGCCAGATTCATGCAGGAAGAAAAAGGATGTTGCCCTCAGAAGCTGACCTGCAGGAGCTGGGATGAGAGGGGAGCGGTGAGGATGTTGAGCAGGAGTTTTGCTGTAGCAGGTCTGACAGTGACGGAGGGAAGGGTTATTTGGAAGGCAGTGCGTGCTGCTGAGATACGATGGCATGGCTGTTCTCTGCTAGAGTCACCAGGCTGGACAGCAGTGACAGGGTGGGCTCCGTGGTCTTTTCCTGGATATCGATAAATGACAATTCTCTTTCCAAAGAAGATGAAATGTTTGGCAAAAGGGGAACCGCCACCATTTTCCCATTTTTTAAAAGGCTGGCAGCCTCTGCAAGGACGCCCAGCAGCTGCAGCCAGCACCACACTGTTTCTCCAGCTTGCAGTTTTCCAAATGACTGTCACCTTCCTCCTTGTCCCACTCTCCATGCCTTTTGGAATCCCATTCAGTCTCATTTTTCTACCCTCACAAGTATCCCTGCTGCCCCACCCTTTCATTTTACCCAGTAATATCATAAACAGATCTTTGCTCCACTCTTCTAAATCCTCAACAATACCGCCAAATAAACCAACTGCAGCATCCTCATTGATGGAAGCTAGGAAACACCAAGCCTGGGAGTCTGAAGTATTATGGGACAGTTAGAGACCACATTAGCGTAGAGCAGATATCCCATGCAGTTGTACGTTGTTACGGCAGTAGGAATCTAACCCAGTTTCCATCTTCTCATGCCCTTTCCCAAGGCGGCCAGCCCCAAGGGTCGAACTGGCACTAAGTAGCTGGGCTTTTTGTCCAGTGCACTTTGCCTCCTCACCAACCAGACTGAAATCACTAAGCTTTATTGGAAGCAGGCAAAAATGACAGATCCCAGCTCTGTGAGGTGACGTGTGATCCCTGCTGCAAATACTAAGAGGTGAGGGTATTTGATACTTTAAAGTGCCCATTAAGACTTCAATCACTGGGCTGGACTTAACCTAGAGACTCATAGGTGGAGTGTTGAACCCTCATTCAATGTTCCTCTTAATCTCTTGATCTAGCAGATGTTCCTTCTGTGTATAACCACTGCAAAAAGCAAAAAAGGAAAGAACAGACTGTAAAGATTTTAAGTAACTCATCTTACCTTAAAGACTTACGTTTTTAAACTCACATGCACTTCAGCATCATGTATAATTGCCAATCTGTGCGCTACATACTATGTAGGTACATTTCCTTTACTGGGCAGATCTCTTCTGAGCAAACCAGAAGGTTGTAGGTTTAATAAGGAGTTAGTGTTTAATTATGTTTTGTATTTTATTAGTTCTATATTAATTATGTTTTCAGTGCCTGAAATGAGAGGGAGAGAGAATATGAGAAAAACTTCTGGGTGTTTACTCTGAAGAACGAGAAGTCTGAAAACACACTTTGAACAAACAATCGCAGAAGTTCTGCCCAGTCTTTTTGCTGCTTTCTAAGAGTATTGGTGCAAATTAAAGCTATGCTGATATTTTCCTTCCAGTTTGGAAATAAAGGCTGGACGAGGAATCACATTAGAGACCAAAAGTAGCTACCTACTATTTGCAGCAAACAGTAGATGGGCTATTTTTCAGACAAAAGGGGAAACACCAGTAACTTGTCTGGTTCAGAGCAATCTTAAGCCTTTGCACTTTGGTGATCTTCCCAACCCAGCTCCAGATGTTAAATCTGGCTGGCTGGAGGGAGGAAGGGAAGATATGCAGAAGAAAATGCACCAGATATCCAAGATTAGAAGTTATGCAGTATTGGGCATTAGTAAAAGATGGGAGCTTGCCAGCTCTTCCACATATGGGACGGAGGTTTGAAAGTGGAAAACAGCTGCTGTTGTCCTGTGCTACCTCCCAAGGCCATGGAGGTTATGTCACTGGCCCACCACCGCTGAAGATGGAGAAGGATCCTCAACAGGGAAACCCAGCTAGCTGGTAGAGTTAGAGGTGACATAGGACAATCTCATCATCTCATCCAGGAGGAACATCACTACCAGACTACAGCTGACCGGTGATAATGACAGCTGGGCTCCTATTACACCCGCATCCTTCACCTGGGGCAAAGAGCAAGTCATGTAGTTAGAAATTTTGGGAAAGAGCCTTGAAAACGTAGTCAGCAGTGATGGATGAGGCATTACCATGACTTACTGGATAGAGCGCACAGAACCGGTGCCAGAGAGGTTGTGCTCCCCATCAAACGCTGGTGGGGCCCCAGTGCTATGCCCAAAGCCTGCTGAGAAGCAAACTCCAGGTACTGACAAACTTTGCAGGGCTTCTCTCTCTGTAGGAGAAACTGGACTGCCTGCCTTGGAGACTCAATTACATTTCTTCCATAGTGGACTGTTGAATTCAGTGCCCAAAACCAAAGAAATAACCATTAACACTAAATTTTCAGGTCCTTTTTGCAAAGCTTCCGCTAATTTTCCCTTGCAATTTATGTAATATAAATGTTACTGTGGGAAAGGGAAGAAATGCGGGGTGGAAATTAGTGGCATAATTTATACCCATGGGGATGAAATGCTAGGATGGGAGAAAGAGGACCTTGCATTTAAGACTTCCACTGCCTTTCAGAGACCTGGGGCTACAAAATCACCCAGTTTAATCTCCTGAATAACGCGGAACACAGGATTTCATGTAGCTGTTGTCACAGAAGCCCAAGAGAAAGACACCGTATTTTCATTTAGAGACTCCAAGGGATTTAGCACGTATCTTGGTAAGCTACTGTCAGGGGTAGCCACCGCTGTCACCAGTCCGTGCCTTAATTTTAACTAGCTAATTCAGGCTTTGTATCGCCCAGCTATAGGGACCAATATATGATTGAGGAAGCTCTGAAATAAACACCTTTACAGGGCAGTGTGGATCACAGGAAGGAGGTGCTGCAGAAAGGCAACTTACAGTTGAAGTCAAGGCACGAGGATCTCTGGACTGAACAGAGAGGGGCATTTCTGCAGCCACTGGTCTTCAGTATCATTTTTGCAAATGCCTTAGCTGTATCCTATTTCAGTTATAATTCATGTTACACAAGACAGAGGAGAAAACGAAAAAAAAGGGTTTGTAGTTTGGGTAGGTCAGCCAGAAGACTGATGGATTCAACACTTTCTTGGACGACTGACTGAGAGCTCAGGAGACGTAACAGGAAAGGAAGGATAGTCTTATGTCAAACAGCAGAGACACTGAGAGGCTTTGAATATTTTGACTCCACTGACAAAAAAATTGCTGGCTTTTGCCAATGAAATTGGGAAAATACTCACTGAAGAGCAAAACACCTGTCTTTCAAGCCCTGTCTTAATACTGAATGATGCATTATTTGTTGATAGAAATAATTAATACAGGGCTTGCCTGAAAGGAGAGCAGCTCATAAGGCTGGAGAAGGTAAGTGTGTGAGATAGGATCTCCTGTCTGCAGACCCACCAGGTAGTTGGTTCAGCTGATGTGGACATCACCATGCCTTGGCATGGATGTTGATTGCAGACTGAAGAGCCATGCTGAATTTGTCTCGTGGACCATCCCCTAAGAGCTGCAAGCATTAGGTGCTTCAGAACAACAGGCGAGAAAACAAGGAGGATCAGCATAACATGACCACAGGAGATGTTTGTTCATTTACAAACATGAGATTTGTATCTCCTTTAAATTAAGGATATGAGCCACTGAGAGCAGCAAATGAGACAGTATTAACCTCCCCAGAGTGTTCAAAACCAGCCTTGCTTGATTTCCTTTTTTTAAGAAGAGTTTCATTTGCAGTGCTGGCTAGAGCTCGAGAGCGCTCTAAAAAAAACCCCTTATATCCTGATATTATTTAACAGGGCTATGGACAACCGATGCTTCATCTTCAGTTTCTTCAACTATCTTTAAATGTTATCTGAAATGCTTCCCAGATGATTGGATTCCTGAAAACAGATGTATTAGGAAGAGTCATTATAAATGCCCCATTGCAACATGAACAGCAAGGAAAAAACCTAGTGCTCCAGCCACCCCAGAACCACGTTGTTTACACCTGGCAGAGAAGAAAAAACTTGGTCTGTGGTGCAAGTTAAAATTCTTTTTTATTTATATTGTGGTATTAAAAAGAAGCATCTGTATTAGTTAGATATTTACTGCCTAAAGCAGAAGGTAATTTTTGTTTCATAGATAAAGTACAAGGCAGAAGTGCAACAAGGGAAGCACTCCCTGCCATGCCTCTAACCTCCCGTGAGACATCGGGCAAGTCTTTTCTCTTCTGTGCTTCAGATTCCCCATCTGTAATTGGGGTTGATGTTAACCAACTTCTTGGGGAAGCACTCGTATGTAAAACCCACGTATGACTGTCACGTGCATTTTCCCTGTACATTAAGAGTTTCCTGAATCACTCTGTATGACTGGTTAGATTTTACATTTCCCCAAACATCTTCAAAAGGAATGTGAGCCTTTGTCCGGCTGCAGTCCCATATCCCAGTTCATTTCACAGGCAGCTCAGGCTGTTACTGTCTGCTACCCTGGGATGCTGAAATCTTGCACCACACACTGCACTTTGATGTGGCATTGGCACAAGGAGGATGCTCCCCTCCAGCAATGCACAGAATGAAACCATGCCGTGAAAAGCCGAGTCCAGGCAGGGTCAGGACAGATTCCATGGCTCTTGTGCTGCTGCCGCTGCCTCCTCTTCACTTTTCCCTTCCTGTAGCAATTATCACTCATCAGCACAGATTAACAATTGCACAAGCAAACCCTCGGAACAAAGGAATTCAGGGCCAAGGGCCAACCTTAGTCGGTGGAGCTTTGCCACTGGCTTTAAATGGGATTGGGATTTAGCCCTCCAGCCTTCCCCTGTATTTCCTCTTTTCACCCATTCATGTGCTGCACATGTGTAACTTGCTGGCAGCGACCCCGGCTTTGGGATGAGGCACTGCCGGGTACGAGCTCCAAAAGTTGCGCCTGTAAGCTCCTGGTGTTCTTCTCCACCCACTCCCTGGACCTGTCTTTCTGCTAGGAGTTGTTCCAGCCATTTTATGGTTTCTTTTAAAAGGTAGGAGAATAAAGACAAAAATATATCTCAATTCTTTCATACGGGTTTCTGTTGGGCTGTGCAGAATTTAAAGGTCCTCTCACCTCATCTCTTGTTTATCTAGTAACCTCAGGCCTCATCTACATGAAAGAGTTGCACCCATTCCACTAGATGTTAATTTAAACCAATTCATTAAACTAATACAAACCCTGGAGCAAGCGGAGGGATGGATGCTCCTGCACCGTATTAAAACCAGACTCCTCTCGGCTTGCTTTAATCTGGTGAGAAACTAAACCAAAGTAAGGAGCACCCACGGACAGGTTTGCTCTGGTTTTACTGAACATATGGAAAAGAGCAATGCAAATCACACCACGGAGTTCTCACTCAGCAGAGTTCTGCTGCTCATTCGCCTGCAGGGACCATGTCCTGACTTGAAACGAATGCCTTCCACTCCAACCCGCTGTCTCTGGTGCAAGACTTTGCTTTCCTTGCTTGCAGAAGAGAAGCAATCCATCTCCATCTTAATGCTTTAGAGAGGATTCTTCGAAGGATTCGGATAAACCCACTTCAGCGGACAAGCTCCAGCAGATCTGAAAAGTGCTGCTGCTCCCCACTGCCCGCTCCAGCCGCTCCTGGCAGGCAGCAGAGCTGCCGGAGAGCAGGCAGCAGGGAAAACATGTCCTGGGTCACAGCTCAGTGCCTTCACACATAAACTGCCAGGGACAGGGTGGGAACTGAGGCAGCAGGTTTTGCAGGAGGTTGGTTGGAAAGTCACCACACAAACTTTGCTGGAAGTGCCATGACCTTCCGCACAACGAGCAGACAAGTGGGGAGCCGAAGCTTGTCATGCCACCCCAGCAAAGTTCACCAGAGCTGATCTATCCATGCCCTTGATTCTGGCCTCAAGCTCAGCCATTCGATGGAGATCTGGAACCACCGAAAAAATGGCCGGGAGCCTTCAACATACACCCAGCTGCCGTAAGCATCTCTCTTGCACTGGAGTGTGTTGTGGAGGTCTCATACCTCTTACCCAATCCAGGGGCTCTGTTTCAGGTCTTTACTTCATGGCCAGTGTCCCTGCAGGTGATAATAAAGCCATAACAGTGTTTCCATACCATGGTAATGGGGGTTAAATAAGAAGCCAGGTGGAGTATAGATCACCAGAAAAACTGTGATGTCAGTGGGAGCCAAAAAAAAGGGAAAGAAGTGCAAGGAACACCACCCCAAAGTCCCAAGCAAAGTCACTATTCAATGAAAACAATCCCAAAAAGGAAAGAGGGGAGGGATGGGGCTGGGGCATTTCTGCTATACAGCTCTGCCCTCTTTTCAGTGATTGGAAAGGACTAAATCACCTGTTGCCAATATCTAATGGGGATTATAGAGAACATGAAGCCAGGCTGCTCTCAGAGGTGCCTAGCGAGAGGATGAGAGGCAACAGATCCAAGCTGCATCAGTGACATTCCAATGGATATTAAGAAAAAAATACTTCAGGATGAGGGTGGTTAAACATGAGGCCAGAGAGATGGTGGTATCTCCATCCGTGGAGATACTCAAAACTAAATTGGACGAGGCCCTGAGCAACCTGATCTAATGTTGAAGGTAACCATCCTTTGAGTGGGGAGGAGGTTTGACCTGACAGTTTTCTTAAGTCCCTGTTGACCTAAATTGTTCTGTTTTGTTCAAGAAAAATAAGGCAGAAATTGCTTATCTGAAGCCAGCTTCCCCCATGTTCCAAAGACTGGGGCTGTCACACAGCTAGTAAATTCACCTGGCTATTACCCAGGTGTTTACTCTTCTGAAGAGAGAAGGCAAAAAGAAAACTGACAGCCAAGCATCTGCACAATGGGGCTGATCACTGCAGTGCTATCCACAGAGTAACACAGAAGATTTTCCTTCTTGAAGGTGCAAGTGGGAAAGTGGAAGCCTACAGTGGAAGCTCCTCAGCAGCTATGTACCTGCTGAGTGGGCCACACTGAGATGTCTTGGCTCTGGGGGCCCCGTCTAGGCTGGGGAAGGTGCTAAAATGTTTGCTGATGTTGATAATATCAGTTGGTTTTCCCCTGCGTTGGTAGGTACTGGGAGTCTGGGTGTAGGTGGCTGCGGGGTTGTTCTGGCACTTCAAAGCTACGTCAGTGAGACATGCTCTGAGCAGCACCGCACCACCGTGCGTAGACCTCTAGCAGCAGCCACGACTCCTAAATTTCCATCATTGCGAGTATTCAAGGCAGGAAGAGAAACAGAGTCACTGTTAATATGGGCAAGACCCCTTAGCAGGCTTAAGTAGGGGTGGCGTAAATATAACGAGATTCTCATTATTTAAGGGAAGAAGAGATAAAAGAAGGAATGGGTTTGCAAAAGGTATACAGATTTTACCAATATTTGAATATTTCTACCTTTTTTGGTTTTATTTCGAGATACAGATATATATTTCAGGAAAAACACTTGAAACTGTTGTTTACACAAAATTTTCAGCATACTGGAGGAATTCTGGTGTTTTCTGCTAGATCTGTTTTTATATTACTGTGGTTCTTTTCAACCAAGGATCTCAAATTATCATGCCAAAGTTTTCATGGATCCAAAGACACGATTAAATAAATTTGCAGGAGGAAAGTATGCCAAGGGCCGTGAAACACAAAAGCATGATCTCTAACTCAGGAAGCCTTTAAGCCACAGATAGCTGGAAGCTAGGAGAGCGTACCAGAGAAATCTCAGAATATCCTTCTGTCCTTACCTTCTTTTCTAGCATCCAGCAGAGACAGGATACTGGCTACGTGCTATCTTCATGTTCTTAACCAGCTTCCTTACATCTTTGGTCAGAGGAAAGTGATGATGGATACTCCCTTGATTTTACTCATCCATTCATCCTAGGAATTGACTCTTGCAGTTTGTCCATACTGCAGCACCTTTAACTTGCACAGACTGAGGGTACAACCTCCCCCTTTCTCCCCACTCCTCCCTCACATTGACCCTTTGCTGCGTTGATTCAGATCTCTTCAAGATGCAAACTCTTCTTTTGTTCCCCATGTGGTTTTCTGCCTGCCTAATGAGTTGATTCAATGTGTGCCAGAGCTGGCCCAAGGGAGAGGAAGGGAAAGCACAGCTGGAAGCAGAAGGAAGAAGAGCAAGATTTTTCCCTCACCATGACAAGCTGTTAAATTTGCTTTTGCCGTAACAGAACTTCTGCCTTCGGGCACAGCTCCACCCGACCTGAAGATCTCCGGTGCATCTCCAGTGCACTCTCTCAGCCTCCTGGTCCTTCTCCATTTTTGTACCTGCTCTGGCTCTTTTTGTGACCTTCACTGAGCTAAAGCAACTGGCTGATCTACCAGTTATTTGGCTTACAGAGGGGTCTGACAACTGCAAGAGATGGTACAAAATAAGTAGCAGGACCATGTGGTTGGCTGGAGATAAAAGGAGAGGGGAAAGTGTAGGAGAAAACAAGGTCTTCCCTTTCAGCAGGAGTGAATTGTTAAACTGCTCATACATAACTTTATCTCCATCCATCTTTTGAATATTTTCCCCATTACAAGGGCCAGGATCTTAGCATGACAGCCCCAAAATCACTTGCCGTTAACAAAGCGGCACTGGTCTTCACACAAAACTGCATCAGATCTTCCAGGCTTGAAAATTTCTCACACAAGCTGGAGAAGAGAAGCCACATGTAATGCCTCCAGGAACAAAGCTGGTTTGAGCACCATTTAACACTTTCTCATTTGGTCACGATGAGGGAAGCTGTCCCATAAGAGATGAGATGCACCAGGGAGGTGCTGGTGCATCACAAATGGACATTAAATCATAGCAGCATTGCCAACCTTAATACTCCTGAACTGCTACACTTGCAAGAACCTAAACCATGGCTCTAGCAAGAAAAGAAGAAAAACAATTCCTTGTATAATATTTACTGCACAGAGATTCCAAGGGGCAAAGTGCCAGAAGCAGGGTAATAAATAGATTTCAGACTTAACGTGCAAAGTTGTCTGTTTGGTGCATCTGTTAGATGAGTTGGTGGTCTCAGTACGACTCCCACACCATAAGGTGCTTACTGTGTTTTCCAATGTCCCGTGCCCATGGTGGATTGAAGGAGAACTAATTGGTTTAAAGTACCACAAGAAAGAAGAGCATCTTTAGGAAGAGTTTTCTTAATAGTAAAGATACTGAAGCACTGGAAGTGATTCCCTGGAGAGGTTTCAGAACCTCAGTGATGCATCTGGGGTTAGGAAGAGGTCTGGCAATGTGATGGGTGAAGCTGATTCTGCCTTGGGCAAGGGCATCATCTTGAGGTCTCCTCCAGTCTTAAATGATGTTGGGCATTTCCTAGACCTTGTTTCAGCTGTTGAATTTGACTCACCTCTTCCACCCCACTCCACAAAACAGATGTGGTTATAAATTATAGGCAGGTTATAAATTATAGCCAGATTAGAAGGATCAGTAAAGAGTGTAAGAATGCAAGAGCAACTAACAGATTTTAAACTCTGTTGGGTTGTGACTTATGTAAACAATTTTCAAGTGGCTGTGACCTTCAGCACAACACAGTCCTAAGTGGTTGTGCAACATGAACAGAAAATGAGTCTGCTCTGCTGCGTTTCTTCAACAATACAATATAACTGCAAAGGATGAAGGAGCAAGTTCCCAGAGATCTCACAGAACTTTCCAAAAGTCTTTCGATAATTGCTGTGAGATGCCTCACAGATACCCTAATCTTGCCTCTAGTGTTCATGATGCTAAAGAAAATCATATTACAACTGTAGATGCAAGAATTCAAGTCTGACCACCCAGACGGGCCAGCTGGGTGCTTGGTGAAGGCCCTACATTCAGAAACTATATTCAGCAAGTCCACAAGAGAACCCCAGCACAATTAACACACTGCTGTAGCCTAGAAGAAGAAATCAGATGGAGGCAGAAAATCTGATATAATACGACTTGAATTACTTCTCTCTCACAGACAGTGTTTGTGGCCTTCCCAAACACCTAATCTAGGAGCCATTTGAAGTCAGTGGGAGGTTTCCATTTACTGCAGCAGATCTTACATCAGACAAGTTATCTGTAAAACATTTATATATGAGTATCTTTCAGCCCCCAAAGTCCATTGAACTAGCTACCTGGTCAAATTTGTACAGGTGCTGAATTTATTTTCTAGTATGAGGTCTAGGCATAGTTGAGGGGAGAGGGTGCTTAGAGAAGGAATCTTAATGAAATTATTTTAAAAAGTATAAAAGTGATCCTCCTATTGCCAGGGAAACTTCATGATCTTTCATACTCCATTGGTCTGCAGGCCAGCTTCTATTTGCTCAGAAAGTGTTGCAGAAAGTTGACAGAGGCTTTAAGAAATTATACTGAAATGGGTAGCGTAGTTGTCACTGGGCTTGTCTTTTGTTTGGTTAAAGAGATTAGAACTCAGGCAGTGGTAAGCTTTTGATGGTGAAGAGACGCTTTTCTTTGGATTTCTACACACAAGACACCTCTCGGTATTTTATGTCTGCTCCATTAAATATACCCACCCCAATACAAGAGATTAAATCCTTGGACACAGAAGATAAAATATATTTCAATTATATTTAACATACAGTGCAGTTATTGCATACTCACAGCTGTAAAACAAAGAAAATAAGTGAGAATATAAAGAGTTTCTTCCAGTCAGCCTACACATGCTGACAGAAGAAACAAGAACCTGTATCTCATCTTGTCTGGACAGCATGGGAAAGATGGGGGGGACAGCCAGAGCAGCTGCAAATAACTATGTCTGTTTCAAATTCAGAACAAATCATCTTCTTGCTGTAATTCCTGACAAATAATTTTCCTGTCCAACAATTTTTAGGTTGATCCCGTAGGACTGCTGGGATAATCATCCTGACACTGCAGATAACAGGATTGTGATCATAAATCTTAAGATTCAAGTACATTCACCATGGTTGAGTGACCACCAGCTTTTTAAGAGAATGAGGATATTTTTCCCCTGAAAAGATGACAGCACAAAGGGCACATATGCAGAAAGTGAAGCCTCTGAATTGTGGAATAATGCATCATATTTATTTTCAATTTGCCATGCGCTCCTTATCATTTCACCCACATTCTGCCCACCAATCAAGAGAAGAAGGCTTGGCTGGTGCAACTGGTTCTGGATAGATCTATTTGTGGCTGTTGCTACTGCAGCAACAGCAAACCCGCCTTTTTTATAGAAGAATCTAGGCTCTGTCCCAGAGTATAAGTGACTTATTCTGAGAACAATTATTTTTGTCTACAGAGCGAAAGAACCTTTACTCCAGACTAGTCTTGTGTGGAGCTATTCCACACAAGAGGAAGGGGAGGAAGCACGCCTGTTCTCGTTATTTGGGCCTGCTTGGTACAATTCTGCCTTTTGCCCATGAAAGAGGAGAAATCAGGTATTTAAGCAATATTAATACTACAGAACTACAGAGCTGTTGTTTTCTTTAGGCCAGTGAATTTTGCCTTTTGAAGCTCATTTGTCTTCTGCAGGCAAAATGAGAAAAAACAGAAAATAGCTCTGAGTTGTTTATCAATATAAAACACTCAGCTGATGAGATGCACTAATCCACAGCCAAACCCTGATAATGGCCCAGCTGACTCATACATAAGCCACCACCTTACTCCAAGGGTTTTATATGTGAATGCACTCAAATCCTTGACAATACCTACAATTTGAGCCAATTCTACAGTTGACCACAGTCCTACATATCCATGGCGATCAAAAAAAATGATCACCTTCCAAAATGTGAGGAATTTGACACTAATAAAGGCACGCTACACCCTGCTAGGCAATATACTAACCTAGCAGGCATGCCACATCATATCACTTGCAAACTAGCAGCAACACAGGGCAAGCACGTTAATTGAGATACTGCTGTGCAAAGGAGCAGGGGCTGTAAGTCTGGATTTACTTTCTTCCCCAAGGACCTCTCCAGCAACCAGCACCTTCTCCTTGAATAGCTGTCACGTATTGCACATAATTCTCTTTTACTAGAAATACCTGGTAGGTCTTGTAATTTCTGTCCTAATGTTGCAAAGCGCTCCCCGCTTCTGCACTCTGCATTCTCACATCACTGACTGTCATTCTCAGGCCACACAAGATACCCTCTTTAAAAGAACACAAACAGCAACGGAGCTATTAACCATAAGAGGTGGAAATAATAGATGACTCCACAAAAAATAGAACAAGGATATATGCTGTACTGCAATCTTAGCCAACAGGGTCTAACAAGGGGTCCCCTTTGCTTCCATTTTCCCCGTGCTGCAGGCAGCCTGGTAAAGCAAACAGACCTCTACAAACAAAGCACCGCTGCTTCACAGGACGCCCAAGCCTTTCTGGAAAAAGTTGGTTAAGCCAACAAGTAACAGTTCTGTTCAGTTTTGCAACGAAAGTGACTTGGAGTACAGTGAAAGCTTCTTACCTTCTTTCTTTGCAATGGCAAAGCTCACGCGACAGGACCCTTATACTCTTGCTGCATGGTTTATATATTCCGTGTGTGTGGGAGTGAGTGCTCAGGGATTTGGGAAGGGAGGGGGAAGGGGGAAGAGTCCAAACAAAACATTTAAATGTAATTCCTTTGATGGTGCAGCTGTGAGGGCAACTATCTGAGACTATTTTGCTATGATATTTCAGAGGCTGCATAGCTTTACTGTCCTTTATTAAATATGCTTCAGAAGCAGCATAGAAATCATGTTTCCACGGCCACCTTCTCCTCAAGTCATCTCTCCTGTCTGCAGAGCAGACCTCCGTTCTACATTCGTACACAACACCAACCGGTGCTTCGTTTTCCCCCTTTCTTGTGACCCACCTTCTCTCCCAAACATTGCATACAAGAGGTATTTCCTAACCAGCGCAAACAAAAAAGTAAGAATGAGCCCTATCTGCTTTGTGAGAGAACTGCACAATAGCCCCCAAATGAGAAAAATTAAGTCAGGACATTATGCCTGGGAATCGGGCAACCTGCTTCCCGGTTCATTCCTAATTCCTTTACGTGCCTGTACATCCTTTACATCATGCCTGATGGGTGCACCGCTTAATCCTGGTCTCCACAGTGCAAGGGGCACAGCGCGGGGATGCCCCAGCTAAGGGCGATCCAGCAGCATCAGGGATCGTGGCAGTATGGCTGGATAATGCAGCCATACTGCTTCAGATCCAAGGACTTCTGTGCACGGCGCTATGCTGAACAACTCGTCCAAGAGCCCGGATCACTGCTAGCTTCAATGTGCCTACACCACACTTTTGCACAGAGTAGGTATCTCCCTGCCTGCTGTATCGAATAGGACAGAAATACCCGCCCTGTCAGATAGGACCGATGGTGCTAAGTGACTTTACAGGGGACGTTTTCACAACAGAACACGCTGCAAGGCAGCCCTCTCTGCTTCAGTGGTCACTTCTGCAAAACCTGCAACCCCTAGCTCACAAACTATTCAACCCTTTCCCTCTAACGTTGGTTAAATCAGTAGCTAAGGAGACAAATGCAAAAGCACTACAGGGCCAGGCGGGTGTCAGGACTGCAGTTTCTCAGATAAATGGCCGCAGGCAAGGCAAGGAATCAGCTACTTGCAGCGTGGCACTGTTTTATTGCAATGGAAGGGAGCAGGCAGGGGAGTTTTTGCAGTTCTCTCTTCAGTTTTACCCTCCATATTCAATAACATACATGTTTTTTCAAGCTGATGTGCAGAAATCACTCTTCTAGAATAAATACAATAGTTAGGCCTTTCCTGATAGGGCTAAACCATTCAGAAATGTAGCAAAGAAACGCCGAGACAGCAGAAAAGTGTCTCCTCAACTACTAATGCCTCTAACAAGCAGTGGTGTCACATGCCTGACACGATTACAGAGTAAAATTTAAGTGCCCTCCTTCCCAAACCATTCATTCTCAATCTTCATAGCCTAGCACCTGACTCACTGGCTAAGCTCCCTGCCACCTCTGCACGCCTGATATTTGCATCATTCCCATCAGGTTTGCGAAAACAAGAAACTTCTGTCACACTCTAAACTGCATCTAATAGCATCTAGAAAGGGGGAGGCGTGGGGAGGGAAAGTGTTACCTAGGAGCTTCAGGATTTTCTGCGATAGACTTGGTTCATTTTCTCTGAAGCTTCTGTGTTTTCTTTTTTCCCCTTTCGCCCCACTTCTCTCAATGGTCTGGTGCCCTCAGAGAGTCCAGGAGCAGACACCAGCTGGCCCTAGCAAAGGCCACATCCCCCACTGCCTGTGTTGTTCTCCCCGGCTCAGCTATATGGATCCCTTAATTGCATGCATGTCTTTCAGGCTATTCTCCATGCATGAGCTGTCAGCAAAACCTTGCTGGAAACACTGGAATTTCACATTTTTCATGGAGATTTTCCATATCAAATGGGCAGTTTTACATTTTCCATGAAATTCCTAATGACTACAAAAAAAAAATACAGCCACAGTGTTTGGAAGGACTTGCTCAGGCACCATTTGAGTGCTAAATGCATGTGTGTGAATTTACTTAGCATATCATTTCAGGGATAGGATTGGAATATTTTTTTTTGTTGCAGATGACGGGAGCGAAGCATGCATTCATCCATTCATTCATAAACTCAACTTGTGGCACTGCACGCTGGGGAAGGGATCTTTCGCATCATTTTTAAAACAGAAAGAGTGCAAAGCCCTGTCAACTGACAATATCCATCCAAGCTGTCATTGCCAATCACTTGAATGGACTGCAGCGGAGAGTATTTTCCACAATGAGATACCAATGGGGGTGACCATTAGGTCAGGAATCTTATTTTCTCAGCTCACCAACCCCTGCAAATAAATTCTCACCAAAAGGAGAGAAAAGCCTCATTGATTTGACAAGCGATCAGACGCTGCAGTTGTCATTTTCCCAGCAGTTGCTAGCATATTTTTTGCCTGGTGTGCGAGATATGAATTTCCCGACTTAACCTATCAAGCTCTTAAAGGGATCATCCCTTTTTCATCTGCATCCTTGTGAAAAGTAGAACTCACGGCAATAAGGCTCTGGAAGCAAAATACTGTTCTCAGCTTTAATATATTATTAGTTGATTTACGACAAAGTTCACACAGGGGGTCTACTTTGTTGTTAATAGTCAGACAGACTGATTTGACCTGCTAGAACATGGGTTTTCTCCATCAATACCCATTTTAATTTGCAAAACACATCTTTACAAAGTTAATTTGGTTTTCTTTATGAATGCATCAAAACCAAACCGAGACTATGAAAGCAAGAAAAACTTCAATGTTCGATGAAAGAAGTCACATTTTCAGTTCTCCGTGTTCTTAGACACATACATTGAGTTTTCATAACTTTTTAAAATACTGCACTAATGTAAAAAAAAAAAAAAAAAAGAAGTCTTTATACTGAATTCCAGCAACGGGCCTACATTTTACTTGTGGTTCTAGTGAAACAGATTGGTACTGGAAGACAAAGTATATCTTACTCCATGCTACCCAAATCCACTTCACCTCTAAGAATTATACCTTGAAAATTCATGTTAGATTTATTTGGGAGTCTTTGGAGGGAACATCTTAGCACCATCCAAAATTAATTTATTTAATGATATAAAAACATTGACTTTGCTGACATTTTTACAGGAAGGTTCTTCGGGAATATTTTCTGACAATAAGGAGGGCCTGGTCCCCCACTGAAGAACCGTTAAGAGCCTGCAGGGATGTGAGTCCTGGGTTTAACTGCCTTCTCCACAGCAGGCATAGCAAGGATCTGAATCCCCAGTTCCGCACTTTTTTCATTAAAAACAAAAGTTTGATATAGAAAGTTTTCACATCACAAGAACCCTTCCCCTGCCCAGTTCTAGACACTTTCTGAAGAGCTTGCCACCTGCTTGAATACAACTACTTCAGCCAGCCCAGATTATGATTTGCAAAACCTGTAATTCCATCCAGCCATCCTTTATTTAGTTCCCAATAATAAAACTGCATTAAGTCTCGCTTAATCTACGGCGTGTTTGTTATTCAGAGAAATAATGGCATCCACTAATACTGGAAGCATTATATAAAATATTTTCATCCTAATAATTAATAGATCTATGCTTACTATTGGGAGGAGAAACTGACCAAATCAGAACGCTTCTTCGTACGTATTCTAAAGAATGGTCAGAATGCCACTAAAAATAGATTAACAGTCAGATAAAGCCTCACCTTTATGCTTTATACTTCATGCCATACTTCATCTAGCATAAAGATTGTTCCTGCCTGCTTTAAGTTTGTCCAATGAGAACGAGGGGAAGGAGTTTTATGGTCAAATGTCAGAGAAAAATTGTGATTGATTCTTTTGGTAAATTGACACTTTGCTAGAGTTAGTATCAAATGTATTTAGCGCCTTCAGACCATTGTTAGTCAGTAGTGTATATTTTCTTACGAGTCTTATCTTTGGAGTACATTGTACCAGAAATTCTAGCAGCATATTGAGGCACGAGTCTGCTTCCAGATAAGCCTGGCTGGCTTAAATTTTTGGGTTTGTTTTGGTTTTTTTTTTGTTTTTTTTTTTTTTTATTTCCAATTAAGGCCTCAGGACAGGGGACCACCAGAATGTCATTTTATT